>MU129179.1:0-37793 GCA_014904985.1 Hydnum rufescens UP504
AATTCGATTTCCACACATAGCTGTAATTAATTTTGTAATTGGTCATGTGATCGTCCAAAGGCTGGGAGTGGTGTGATTTTGCGTTTTCTGATACTGGATGTTTTTATCTTCCACACCGCTCACTCTAAGTCTTCACCTTTTCAGCTACTTGTACACCAAGATCACATCACAAGATGCCAATTTCTGCTTAAGCCTTCAAGATAAAGGCACTAATGATCCTGGTCTAGGAACTGGGTGGGCCTATTTTGTGGAAGAGGAACACTATCAGAATTACCTCACAAACTGTGGGAAACAAAATGAGGTATGAATGTTTACAGCAACATTGCTCTCTTGTTGCTGATATTATTCATAGATGTCAACGTGTACTGGTCTCTTGGCCATCGAGCAAGTGAATACAAAGAACTCCAAAGGACTATGAGTGACAGGAGTCAGTGCAGTCATATGTGCCCATCATGGCTTCCTTCTGCCAACTGGTATTGGCAATCTCCAGAAGGGGGAATGGTTTGTCCTAATACACATAGGCCTACAGCATGACTGATGTTGGGCCTTGAGATATGTCAATATGGACTACATTCTTTTTTCAGGGCTTCAGGGAACAACTCTCCATGATCACCTCAACACGTATGATATCTGGTGCATGTACCATAAGAACCTTCATATACGCCATCTCCAGTTGCCCTCCATGCTTCAATTTGACTTCGATTCTGTGACCCTTGATGGAGCAGTGCCAAAATTCCACCTGAATGCTCATGGTGATTTGTGTAGGACAGTCTTCTCACTCAACTTTTTTCCAGGTGTTGGTTGTACAGATGGTGAAGGGATTGAATGTGACTGGGCCAGCATAAATGGTGCAGCTTGAAGCACGAAGGAGATGGGGGAAGGCTCGCGACATGACACCCTTGATGATATATGGGGTGATACGAACTACTGCAAGTTTATTGCGATGGGTAAGACAAACTTGGAAATCTACTCAGCACACTTATTGTGCATTCTTTTTTCAGGCAGCCTGCTTCCAAAGAAGCTGTGGAATGCCATCATTCAGTGCAAGAAGCATAACAAACAACACGAGATCTTCTGTGGAGTGATCCCTGACACGAACAAGGCAGAGTGGACAACCATGATAAATCAATGGGAAAACGACAAATCCAAACCTGATCCATATGTTGTAGAAACAATCTGTATGTATCTATTGTGGTTCAGATGGATTCTAAATTACTGATTCTATAAGACACCAGTCCAATCGCAGGCTGCGATACAGCTGGAACTTGTTGCTGCTGAATGTGCCAGTCTCAGCATTAATGAAATGGAATCAATGCAGCCCAGCCCCAGTGCATTCATCAGTAGTGGATTAGACATCGAAGAAGCCCAGTAAGTCCCCCCTAGATTGATTCTAGTAGAAAATCAAACCAATGCTGATGATCCTATATTGTAGGCGAGGTCTTTCCTTTGAAGTCCACAAGCTCAAGTCTTCAAGCACAGACACCCAAAAGGTGAATGTCAAACATCGTCAGCTTGCCTTGCAAAAGAGGCTTGTGGGTTTCCACAGCATCCAAACCTCACACATGCCAGAAGTGGCTGCTCTGTTGCTGTCTGATTCCCATGTTAATCCTGACACCCCCAAAACATCCCCTCTTTATCTACCCCATGAGCTTCCATTGACCTTGTGCTCATTGAGTCTTAATAGCAACCTGGCCATAGTCAAAGCCAAACTTTGTTTTTCCCAGGCAACTGACTCCCTTGCCAAACTCCATTGCATGTTATCAGTCTTTGTGCACCTTAAGTCCTATAAAATCCAAGAAGTGCAGGGCCAATGAGCAAACACTTGTGCAAATAATCTTGTGCAGAGATCCAAGGCTCATACCAGGCAATATCTGCATGATACTGAGATGCTCGTGCCACATACCTCAAACTGCAAGGTTCCAGAGCATGGGAACAACACTTGTGCAAGTTAAAACAAGATGATATCTGTCCCATGGTTGATCATGAAGAGGAGCCTGATAAAACAGCCAGGCAGAAGCATAGACTGGGTCCTCGTGAGGGCCACCAAACTCTTTCATGGATATGGATGGTACCTGGTGTTGTCACGGATGACAATGAAGAAATGCACTCTGGTATGTGAACCTTCATGAATGATTGTTTATGGCGCTAATACTTGTAAATCGAACTAGCCCTTCGTGTTGAATGGGCCAAATCCTTGGCACGGAAGTGTCAATGGGCTGAGGAAGTCACCATTCTCCAGGAGGAGATGTGCTGGGTTGTCGCCTACAGCAAGTGGCATGCAACCTGGTGGGAAGAATGGGTTAATGCTCATGTAGGTTTGGTGTTGGACCTTCAAGAAGGACTATGGGTGTACGCCATGCATCAGTCCTCCATCTATCAAGGACGTTGTTGGAGGGATAAATCCCTACCACATAGAATTTGTATCACTGGCCAACTACCTCCTCAAACGAATCCAATATGTTCAATTCCGCCTCCTCCATTTCCTGTCATTCCTTTTATTATTAAATAGCACAGATTCCCCTCTTTCAAAACCGTGGCCTACTCACTTCTCCTCCACCTTGTATATGAGACAATTGTTTGTCCACCTCCAGGTCTTCAACAGACCACCTGATTTTGTATTTACCTCGAGTCCAGCCAATTGTGGCTTTGGCAATTCAACTTGCCCTCTTCATTGATGCTCAATCCAGTCTTCTGTGCCATTGCCTCAAGGGCGATATATGAGTCCCAATTATATAATCAAGATCACCTAATCCTTGGATCCAACTCGCGGATTAGTCACATGTTAAATAGGGGCTATTCCCATACTCTCAAGGAGTATTTTGCGAATATCTCCCTCATTTTTGATTGGATCAACTCGGAACGATAATTCCCAGAAAGCTACGATCAATGCCTATCCAACGGTACCACACATGCGTTTATCGGATACGAACTGCTTCCTCCAGATCGATTTTACCTCATGCTCCACACTATCCTTCAGTATTTCGCAAATATCTTCACCAGTTTTGATCCAGTTCGTTAGTAACAAATACCCCTGGAAAGACGCTGAAAATCCGCATCGAATGGTACCAAGGGAAAAACGAGCAGATTAGAACTCAGCTTTCTGTGATTTAGTCTCCCCATGTCTCATTTCACTTTTACCTCCGCTTTCTGATTACTAAAGGCAATTATGGTTCCGGCGCCCTATGTCCGATGGAGGGTACGTCTAGGGCGACCAGTTCCACCTTTCCCCAAGGGATTCTGTTCAGTAGGAGAGGAGGAATACCTTGGTTAAGCCATATTCCCCTGTTCTGACTTGTTAATTGAATATCTCCTTCAGTTTTCAAGCTTTTGACTTGATTTATTTTTCATCATTTTCGCCTTAATCCCACCTTTCTGCCGGTTACCATAGCATTTCTCTGTGATGTATATTAAGTGCAGGAGATGCGAATTTTGATTGTCTTTCCCCCTCATCCCCAGTTTTGAAGGCTTAACAAACTGCCACTGGTCCTAGGGTAAACTCCATAACTCAATCACTACTTATCACACATTTGATAGGTTCTCAAGAGGAGGACTTAGTGTGTGATTTGATCCTTTCATTCTCTGTTTAGATAGTCTCTATCAGAGCAGTACATTCCCCCTTTCCAAAGACCATTCCTTCATAAGGACCTGAACACCCGGATTGATCCCATGATCCCTTCTCTTCATTCTCGATCTCATATTGTGGACTGTAGCTGGAGTCGACTTCAAATTCCCGCTTACAATGTGCGACCTTATTCCAGAAACAATGGGCAATTCCAGACACTCATACAGCAGATCAACCCCCTGAAACTCCCAACTGGGTCAACTTGAACCCCAGGAGTGCAGATGATGAGAGTTCTGCTGATGATGAGCACTACCTGTAGTGTAGTCTCTCACTTTGTTCTCAAACAATGTTCTTGATATGTAAAACCATTGTCCTTTCTACTTCTCAATGTTTTGCATTGCTATCACTACAGAATGTACCATGTTTACAGTTGTGTGATATATTATGCCAAATATGTAAATCTTTTGACTTGGCAATGAGCGGTGTTGAGTCTTACAATTGAGTTTGGAACTTAGAACTTGTTTTCGATGACCAAAGTACATGTCGAGAAAATCATTATATGGATGTCTTGCTGACTCTTACCAGTGTTCATATAGCATGGTTTCTGCTTGTGCTGATCCAGCATCATTTTGGCACAGTTGGAGACTCATGCTACATGACATCTCCCATGAGCTCTGTCTGCCTTTGCTTGCCCTATGGAGCATCCCCTTCTTTGTTTGTGCTGTGTGGTACATCTCACTATATCTCTCCACAACAATAAAAGTCACTGATGTGTCATTTGACATACCAGTCGGAGTCAAGGACACTGCACCAAAACACAAGGAACCCACTCATCATTCACCTGTATTTTCCACATCTCTTATCCTGTCAAACATTATGCTCAAACTCAAACTTGGCCTCCTCCTCAGCCATATGCTTGGCCTTGCAGTCAGGTCCATGATGATCCCATGTTTTTCCTCACAGCACTATCATCAGCCCACCCCCAAATCCCTGCCTGGTCCTTTCACTATCCACTTGCCACATTCTGACTGTTTCCAGGCACAGCTGGGGGAATGGGGGGATTGAATTTTCTGCTTGAAGACAATCCAATTGTTTTCATTGCAATACTCAGCTTGCCATCAAGTCCCCCCTTTGTCCTTTTGCTGGCCACTTTTAGTCTCTTGCTTTTTCCAAGCATGGGTGAAGAAGTGGGGGGATCATGTTTTCAGCTCGAAGACAGTCCAATGTTTTTCATTGTGATACTCAGCTCCCTCCCTTTATCCTTTTGCTATCCATCAGCCTCTCACATATCTCTGAGCACAACTGAGGGAGTGGGGGCCAGCTTTATCACATTTGTCTCTAGTCACCATTGCCAGCTCTGTTTTGGGATTCCTCCATCTTGTTCCATGTCACACTCCCTTGTCCTCAAACTCATGTCCAGCTTCACATGCAGCTTCAAGTGTTGTCATCACATGCCATTCATCACTACAATATTGTCAGCATACCATCAGATTCATACTTCATCATTCTACTGTTCATTCACCATCTTGCAACAATCTGGAGATGTCAGGGTTGCTTGCAATCTTTTCTCTCAAGTGTTGCTGATTCCCCTCCATTCTATATTGCAGCTGTGGTTATACTCAGCTTTGAATGCAATCCCACATTATCTGTCGCAATGCTATTGTTGGCCACCTCCAAGTTCTTTCCATCCACTCATCCTCCCTCAACTATCATCACATCTCTGCACTCTCCATTGTGATTTCCAGAATCCTGTTCATGACACCCATGCTTTTTCTTTTTTTCTTTTTTTCTTTTCGCGAACTTTCTTCTTTTCATTTATTGATGGTTCAGCTAGGTACTTGGAATACAAGCAGTGACCCACCCTCTCTAGCCCCCTCAATGAAGACCCCCCAAAAATAGCCAAGGGAACAGGCTGGGGAGCAGGTTGAGCATGGACATATCACATTATTTTAATGTTAGGAAATTAAAAAAGGCATGTTTTGAATGGATGGTGGCACCAGGCTGAATGGACAGCCTGGAGGCCCCACTTTTTGGCTGGGTGGACCCCCAGGGGGTATCCCTGCCCACTGGTCCCAAGCCCACAGGGTGCTGGTAATGGTGGGCACTGGATGCACTTTTTTTTTTTGGATGTAGTACAGTTTTGTATTGAATATTTTTGAATGGATGGTGAGCAGGGGGGGCGGGGAGCCTGCCCAGTGGTGTCAAGCATATATCCAGTATGCCCACCCATCCAATGTCCACCCCCTACCCTAATATTAGGCAAATTAGACTGGAGAATCAGACACAGTGCTTACTGTCATTCTTGCATCCCCTTTCACAGTACCATACCATGTATGATGCCATAAATACTACAGTATAGGCTGAGAGAGACATTTTTCCTACAAGGAACCAGTACAATTCAACCTCCCCATTCCATTCATTGGCCATCATCATGACACCTTAGTCTGGCTAGCCTACAAGACCCCTGAGGTCAATCCCACCTCCATGGGGGCCCAAGGGACTTACACGGGCAAGCAATTCCATTGGAACAACACATACAAGTGCTTTGAGGTCACTCTTGATGACCTTGATCTTGACTCAGATGATTCCAAAACTCACAACTACAAATCCTAGTGTCTATGCTGGGGGGCACTGTAATATAGTGATCAAATGCTATTGCGCAAGCTCCCACAAAGTGCCCTTAACCTCCTTCCTAATCTAGTCACTGATGTAATTAGCATAGTTGCGAGGATTGTAGCCATGGGCCTAGCCATAAATAGAATCATCTTTTGCCTGGACTTCTATGCAACACATGAAACTGTGACTCTCTCTCTATCAGTCTAGCCTTGCATCTCAGCGATTCAGCCATGATACTAATGTATGAACAGGTACAACCACAGCTGCTCCACAAGCCTGCTGTATATGAAGGATCTGGGGTACAAGTCGCATACGAGCACGACTCATGCAGTAAGTCCATCCCCCTAGCCTCTAATTGCTAACACTCCCTTCCTACCTTCTAGACAGCTGTTGTGCCCCTTGGCCAATGGCTGCCACTCCATCCTCCCATTCCCTTGTCCCCTTCCCTCACTTCTCCCATGCTCAAGGCAAAGCCAGTGTCTAGCCTCACACACAGTCTCCCCATTTGAAGCAAGTGCTTAGAATGGCAGGATTTCCTTTCCCTTTCAGTTCACAGGCAAGTCAACTCTGTCTCGTCCAAGGACGACTCTTGCATATATTTGAAGTCAGATAGCACGATATTACAGCATGTGGCTGGGTCATGTTGTTGGTGCAGTGCTGTGTATCACTTTGCTGTGCACCACATTGCCATGTCACATTGTTGGTATGTTGTTGTGTATTGCTTTGTCATGTCACATTGCCATGCACTGTGTTGCCATGCACTGTGTTGCCATGCACTGTGTTGCCATGCACTGTGTTGCCATGCACTGTGTTGCCATGCACCACATTGCCATGTGCTGCACTGCTGTTTGGGCTTTCATCATTTTGTGGGTTATTGTGGTGTGTTGGATGGGCCCAATCTACAAAAAGGTGTGTCAGTAAAAAAAATTCCAAAGCAGCACAAAAGAGCAGCTTTCACTGCTCTTTTTGCATCATTGTATCTACTAAAAAAATACTCACCTTGTGACCACACACCCACAGAAGTAGGTGTGTGGTTGTGTGTTTGCCTTTTCAGGTGGTTGTTTATTGTGGTTTGGAGATGGGAAGTAAGATGTAGATTCAACACTGGCAAGTGCCAATACTCAAGAAGCACTCAAGCACTGGTGCTACACACACAATACACATTAATAGCAAGCATGTAAATGTATAATAAATATTTGTCCAAAAAATAGGAAGAAGACAATAATAGTAAGGTAGAGTTCAATAAGACATGATATGGCTAATTGGATTGGGCCACTTCTACACATCAGAATAGGCCCAAATTTAAATATAGTAATGGTATGTATACACCCTACATGGGTGGCTAATTATATTGGACAGTTCTCACATTTTTCAAGTTTTCATGCCTTCAATTCCCTAAATAGGGAATTGAAGGCATGAAAACTTGCAAAATGTGAGAACCATCCAATATAATTAGCTGCCCATGTAGTGTGTATACATACCATTACTATATTTAAATTTGGGCCTATCTTGATGTGTAGAAGTGGCCCAATCCAATTAGCCATATCATGTCTTATTGAACTCTGCCTGACTATTATCATCTTCCTATTTTTTTGGACAAATATTTATTATATAGTATTTATTACACGTTTACATGCTTGCTATTAATGTGTATTGTGCATGTAGCACCAGTGCTTGGGTGCTTCTTGAGTATCAGCACTTGCCGGCATTGAATTGTGCAACTACACAGCCACACCCAGCAACAGCCCAGACAGGCAAGCACACAAGCACACACCTGCTGCAGTGGGTGTGTAGTACTATTTAAGGTGAGTTCCCCCCCTTCCCCCAATGATACTGTGGTGCAAAAAGAGCAGCAAAAGCCGCTCTTTTTGCACTGCATTGAATTTCTTTACTAACTTGGTTATTATTCTAGGTCCTGGCCTGGTCCCAGGTGCCAGATGATGAGATCCAACTGGCCAGGCCCCCCACAGCAACATGCCAAATGAAGGCACAAGAGGTGGCAACACAAACCACACACCTGCTGCAGTGGGTGTGTGGTTCTATATAAGGTAAGTATGCTTATACACCCACAACAGCATGAAAGAGCAGCAGATGCCACTCTTTTGCACCAATTTTAGTTCTTAACTAATACATTATTTATTATTCTAGGTTATTGACCAGAAGCAGCAAAATGATGATCTGCTGAATGAACCACCCACAGAAATGATGATGTGACCCACCAATGATGGCTGGCCAGACAAAACCCAGACAGAACCACACACCCACTGCAGCAGGTGTGTGGTAAATTTAAGGTAAGCATCTGTACAACCACACAAAAGGAGCAGCATATGCTGCTCCTTTTGTGTGGCTTTTCTTTTTTTTCTTTTTCACTAACTATTATTTTTTATTCCATATTGTCATTTGAACACACAATGAAGCCCCCCACCAAAACCCCAACCAAACAAAACCTGCCCATGATCAGCTAACCAGATGAAACCCAGGACTGGAAACCCACAATGTGAGACCACAAAGTGCAGACAGAACCACACACCAGGCTGGTCAGACACTTCCATTGATCTCAAAGGGCATGTCATTTTGATGTTTGTATAGGACCTAATTGTCGCGAGACTAGGTATATGACTCAGTCTCGTTATGGAGAACTGATATTCTATTAAGGAAAGTTTACCTAGGTATATGACTAGGGGAAGTAGAATGAGAATATGTAAGGGAATGTATGGAGAAGCACGGCTCACCTCAGTCTCGTTATGGAGAACTGAGGAGAGTCGGATGTTACCGAGAAACTATACTATAGTCGCAGTGAGGACAGAAAAGGAAATAGGGGTAATTACTATATACGGAAGATGTCCGCGAGTTTTGATTACCGACACGCCCACTCAAGGCTAGCGGATTCCATTGAAACCCATCATGTCCGTGAATGTGCGGAATTTGTCGGCAGCAAGAGGTTTGGTGAGAATGTCTGCCGGCTGTTTATCGGTAGGGATGTACTCGAGAGAAATAATTCCATCCTCAAGCTTTTCGCGAACAAAGTGATGGCCGACTTCGAAATGCTTCGTCCGCTCCGAGAACCTTTCGTTCTGCGCAATGGCAATTGCCGACTGATTATCGATGTGAATGGTAGTCGGACTTATCATTGGGTGGCCCAAGTCGCTGAGGAGGTTCCGGAACCAGATTGCGTCACGTGCACCCTGCGTTGCCGCTATGTACTCTGCTTCGGTGCTTGAAATAACGACACTTGACTGTTTGCGGGAAGTCCAGCCAACGGGAGCACCACAGAGCAGCCACAGTGTTCCTGTGATTGAACGGCGATCTGCGGGGTCTCCTGCCCAATCTGAGTCAGTGAATCCGTGCAGTATGTCTGACTTTGAGCCGTCAAAAGTTAGGCTCGCTGCGGCAGTCTTCACAAGGTAACGGTAGATCCGTTTCAGAGCAGTCAAATGCTCGGGTCCGGGGGTGGATGCATGTCGACTAAGATAGCCAACAGCAAAGGCAAGGTCGGGTCGAGTACCGATCATTGCGTACATAACCGAGCCAAGCATCGACTGGTAAAATTGGACATCAGTCGCAGGTACGTCCAATTTATCGAGTTTCAATTTAGTAGCCATTGGAGTAGTCGCGGGTCGCGCATCGGCCATACTGAAACGCTCGAGTATGTCTCGGGTGTACGAGTCCTGTGAAATTGTAATGGTGTGTCGATTCCGATCACGTATGATCTTGATACCGGTATACCAATGCAGGTCTCCCATATACCGCATGTCAAAGGTTCCGAGGAGGTCATCTTTGCGTGTAGGAAGCGAGGGTTTGGGGACGGCGAGCATGATATCATCAACGTGAGCTCCAAGTATTGCGAGTCCGTTCTTATCACGCTGAGTAAAGACAGCATAATCAGATTCTGTTCTCTTCCACCCGACTTTACCAAATTCATTTCTCATCTCCAGGTACCATTCGCGCGCGGCTTGTTTAAGTCCGTAGAGGCTGCGCAGTAACTGCCAAACCATACCAGGCTTTGGTGGAGTGAAACCATTTGGAGCGTCCATATAGATAAGTTCCTTGAGTACGGGGTTGAGAAAGGCTGACTTTACATCGAAATGAACGAGTTCGAGGTCGTGTTTGGCAGCAAGAGCGAGGATTACTAGGAAAGATTGTTTCCGGATCGTCGGGGCATATGTCTCGAAGAAGTCCACACCAGGAACTTCGGTATAGCCTTTTGCTACTACACGGGCTCGATAACCAGTGATGTCGCCACTAGAGTCTCGTTTAATTTGAATACCCACCGACTGCCGACAGTCTGTCGATCTGCGGGTTTCTCTACCCACTTGAAGGTTTTATTCTTCGCCAGGGCATCCATTTCATAGATGCACGCCTCCATCCAATGGTCCGCTTCAGGCAACGCCATGGCTTGCTTGTAACTCGAAGGTTCATGTGGCATGGCCAATTTAGCATGTTCATCGCCCACTGAAACAGTGTCTGTAGGACTTGAGCTCTTCGGCATTGAATTGGGACGGTTGTACGAGGTAAGGGTGAGTTTCGGGTTTTCATCATCACGCAAAGGTTTGATTACCGTGCGTCCTGATCGACGGAGTACTGGTTCTTTGTTAGGTAACGAGTGTGTGGACAGTTGGGATGGTGGAGTGGTGGTCGAGGATTTGAGTGCTGGTGAGTCCATGACTTTATTACCAGGATTCATCTTCTGATCATTATCCGTGTGCACGTTATTCTCCCCCCTTCGACCAAAGATCCAACTTCAATTTCAACGTGTTCTGTTACTCCCGTTCCCTCATCAAATATCACATCGCGAGATTCAAAGAAGCGTTTGGATTGGCGGTTGTAAACTCGGTAAGCTTTCTTAGATTCCGAGTACCCCAAATAGATGCATTCCATGCTGCGCGCGCCCAATTTGTCTCGAAGTTTCGCAGGAATTTGGACATGGGCTTTGCACCCAAATACACGCAGTAGTGATAGAGTCGGTTTCTGGCCAAAATAGGCCTCATGAGGGGTGATACTACCGGGCAAAGCTCGTGATGGTGTTATATTATGAATGTGTACTGCATGTTGAACTGCATGGCCCCAGAAGGCCTTCGGGAGTCCGGCATCTTGGAGTAGGGACCGAGCATGTCCCATGATATATCCATTCGCGCGTTCGGCAACACCATTCTCGGGTGGGGTATCAGGATTCGTGAGTTCGTGCTTTTGTCCCTTCTCTTTGAGATAAGTTTGAAACTCTTTTGAACTATACTCCCTCCACCGTCGGTGCGTAGGGCTACAACATGTCGTCCGGTTTCATTTTCGGCACGTGCGACAAACGATTTATATTCCGCAAATGTATCGCTCTTGTGCTTAATGAGCGAAACACTAATTCGGCGAGACTTGTCGTCGATGAATAGTGCATAATATCGTTCATTCGACGGTGTAAGTATCGGGGCTGGTCCCCAGATGTCCGAAAATATACGACCGAGTACTGTGTCAGCACGCATTGATGTTTCCTTTGGAATAGGAGTCCGAACGTGTTTACCCTCGACACAAGGGCTACAGATGGCGGAAGGTTCCTTTGAATCAGGGGAATCTCCATTCCTCTGACTAAGTCCTTATTAACCATGTGGCGGATAGAGTCGTAATGGATGTGTCCAAGTCGACGATGCCAGATTTCAATGGATGCGCGTGAAGATAGAGATCCTATAGCAAGTCCGTACTGACTCGAGGTGTTGACAGTACTGATACACACTCTTTCCTCAGCATAGACCGAGACTTGCAGCGTATATAGGTTTCCGTCAATAGGGGCAAGCCCTACAACCTCATTCTCTGAGTTTCGGATGATGCACTCGTTTGCCGTGAATTGGGTTGAGCACCCAGAGCGGCCAAGTTGCCGCACAGAGAGTAAATTCCCGTTTAGGTCGGGGACGTGTAAGACGGATTGGAACACTCCAGAAATGGTTCTCCCATTACCGACAGCCATTTCCACCATAATACGACCTTCACCCACTGCTTCTATATAGCGGTGGTCACCTAGCCAGACACGGCGTGGTGGATGGATTTCCCGGTAGGTTGTAAACCAGTCACGGTGAGAAGACATGTGCATTGATGCACCGGAATCCACGATCCACCCTTGACGATACTTGGGCTTTACGAGTCGATTAGCAACATGTAATTCGACATGTTCATCGTCGCTTTCACTTCCATTGTCATCGTCATCCACACTCGCCATAAAGAGTGCAATCGGTTTCGAGTCAGTCGTATTTGATTGGTTGGACGTCTCGGCTACTTTGGCTTTATCGTCGCGTTTATCGTCTCGTTTCGGAGGACCCTGGCCCTCCATTCCACCACCTTTGGAGTAACATCTCTCAACAGTATGTCCAAGCCGTTTGCAGTTGGTACACTTCTTGTACTTTTTACCGTCCTTCGCGTCCTTTCCACCATTAGATTTCACAGCACGTGCCCGGAAAGCCGCCTCACCGGTTTCTCGCCTACGTTGTTGTTCGGCAAGAATTAAGGTTGTGACCTTATGTGAGCTGAGCTTGTCATCACCGGCTACTCCGATTGATGTTTGGAGATTGGCGTATGAGGGTGGTAGTGAAAGGAGAATAGCGATGGCGAGAATGTTGTCAGGGAGGTCAAATCCGAGGTTTTTGAGCTTGAGGGCACTTGCACGCAGTTCATTTATCTGCGTTTGCAAGTCCGAGGTATCGTTAAATTGCTCTCGCCAAATTTTACTCATTAGATATGAGATGGCTTGTACACCGGTCCCTTCATAGCGCGTACAGAGGGCTTCCCAGATAGCCGCAGCATTGTCTAGGTGCATGACACCGAGAAGCGGGTCATCCTCCAGTGTAAGCGTAATTTGCTGTCGCGCTTCACGGTTCCTGGTAATCCAGTCACCACGGTACACATCGCCAGTGCTGGGTTCAGTTTGTATATTGTCGCCAGTGACGTAATCAAGTAGGCGACGCGCTTCGAGAATCTCTCTCACGCGATACTTCCACAGCATAAAATTTCCACCGTCATTAGCAAGCTTCGGGATTGATGCAAATAAGCGTCCGGTTGGATCCGCAGAAGTTGCCATAGTAGTAGATGGAGTAGGAAGGGCAGATGAGGGAACAGCAGTGGGCACGGCAGTACTAGAAGATGGGGTCGATGGGCCCATAACCTGTCGCGAGACTAGGTATATGACTCAGTCTCGTTATGGAGAACTTATATTCTATTAAGGAAAGTTTACCTAGGTATATGACTAGGGGAAGTAGAATGAGAATATGTAAGGGAATGTATGGAGAAGCACGGCTCACCTCAGTCTCGTTATGGAGAACTGAGGAGAGTCGGATGTTACCGAGAAACTATACTATAGTCGCAGTGAGGACAGAAAAGGAAATAGGGGTAATTACTATATACGGAAGATGTCCGCGAGTTTTGATTACCGACATTGAATGGAATTGCCCTTGGAGGAGGCCAGTTGCAAGCCATCAGGTGAAAATCTGAGATCCTCAATCTGACCTATAGGGCCTGCCTGCACTGCAATGGCTTGTCCAATGTAGGATCCCACAGTTGAACAGATATACCATCTGCAGCCAATAGCAACCCATCAGGTGTAAATGCAACAGCATTCCTGCTATTATGGCCCTCAGGATTGTAGTGGTTTCACCAGATATGGCATCCAATACCCACACTAACCCAGCAGCAGAACCAGCTGCCAGTTGCATTCCATCTGGTGAAAATGCAACAGAACAAATCATACTAGAGCGGCGTCTTAGGACTGCAATGGGGGTGCCAGATGTGCTGTCCCACAATCCAACAGATGAACCATGGGAGCCCACCAGTCTGGAGCTGTCTGGTGAAAATGCAATGCAACGAACCCAATCCTTGTTGTCTCCTAGTTTTGCAATAGGTGTGCCCAATGTGGCATCCCACAACCATATGGAAGAGTCACTGGAGCCTGATGCCAGTCGAAAGCCATCAGGTGAAAATGCAACAGAATTAACTGAACCAACATGGCCTTCTAGCTTTTTAATGAGCTCATATGATGTGGCATTCCACAGCCATATGGAACAGTCCTTGGAGCCTGATGCCAATTGTAACCCATCCGGTGAAAAGGCAACACTCTGAACACTGCCCAAATGGCCTTTGAGCACTGCAATGGGGATGCCTGAAGTAGCATCCCACAACCGGATGGATAAGTCGATGGAGCCCGATGCTAGTCGCCAGCCATCAGGGGAAAATGAAACAGAATTAACTGAGTAAGTGTGGCCTACTAGGGTTGCAATGAGGAAACCTGATGTGACATCCCACAACCGTATGGAATGGTCATAGGAGCCTGATGCCATTTTCAAGCCGTCTTTTGAACAGGCAATGGAGGAAATGGGGGAACAATGACCATGGAAAGTAGCCAGGATCCGTGGCCATTGAGAGTCCATCCCTTGGAGCACACGGATAGAACCACTTGTCTCTTTGAAATATACTTTGTACAATGCAGTATCATGGGAGTAAATGGGAATGCTGACTGATACAGCTGCAGTGCACTCATTCTTATCACTTCGGCATGAGCAAGAACAAACCGGTGTGCATCGGCCAGAATGGCAATGAGAGTCGATTCGGATTTCGAGCGCATCTATCATAAACAGCATCACCAGAGTTAGTAGTTCATCCAATAATCAACAACAGATGCACATACCACCCAGCGGCGTGCCTCCTGAATCATTCTTCCAACGGTGTGCACACTGCCAAGCAGGCTCATTGCCTCCATCCACCACAAAAGCGACCGCATTGCGAATTCCTCCAGTGCACCCATCACCTTCTCATCTCCAACCTCGACATATGACATATGTGACCCCCAAAATTGACATGCATATTGTGCCTCCGGAGGCAGTGCATTTGCCACTTTCGCTCCAAATCCATCGACCTCACTATTCAACAGTGATGCATCTTCAATCCCGGCCACATCTCGTTTGAGGTATATGCCCATAAAGCGGAAACATCGCAGAGCATGTTGCTGCTCTTGCTCTGGGACTGTAACAATCAAGAATCCCGGCACAGTACATCGCGAAGGGCTGGTGATGAAGTCAGCAAAGGAAGGGTGATAGATACGAGGCGCATCATTTTCGTCATATGGTGGGATTATGACAGATTGAAGATGGTGTAACACAGTATTCACCACCTCCATGTCCTTCTCCACAAACTTCGCCAAGGAACGAAGTGGGAGAGGCTGGCGCAGCAGAACAATGCTACCAAGAACAATCTGGAAACGATTCTGAACAAGGCGAGGATTCGAATCGGACAACGACTTGCGAAGCAGCCTCGTGTAAAGGCGGTCCAGCTGCTTGTATGGTATCACTTCCGACGGATCTCCTCCTTCGAGGGAGTGAGTCCCAAGAATAAGGGCCAGATGCTCGCGGGGGGCCAGCGCACGATCATCACCAATGAATCGGATACATGTGGCAGCGAAAATGAACAGCTTTCCTGACCTCTCCACTAGCGCGTGCTTCTCGGCTTCCGTCGTCCAATTCGTAGGCATGGAAAGACCTAGTCTCTGAGGAATTTTTGCCAACTCTGTTCGAATATAAAGCTCGATATCCTGCTGAATAACCGACGCTTCGACGTCATGAAGAATTGTCTTCTTGTGATTCTCGAACTGGTTGAATACTGATGAGATGTGGAACTCTGGTCGACTGGTGATGAATATGCGAAGGAATGGTATTCGAATTGCGTGGGAGAACAGAAGTCGTAAAATGTCTGTTGCACCTCGTTCTTCGCATTCGTCGAGGGCATCAAAGATGATAACTGTGGGATGCTGGTGGTTCCGACGGATCCTGAGAAGCGGGTTCACGATCAAACCCTCCAGCTGACGCAATAGACCCTTCTCCTCGATTCCTTCTTCTTTTTCGAGGGCCTCGGCGATAACGGACTTGAATTGATTGTCAGACTGCGCGAGTTGGAAGGCAAGCGTAGGAAACACAGTATGTGGATCGCGTAAAGCCCGGGAACCTCGGGAAAAGAAGAAGGTTGCTCCTAGCACACCCTTCTCCTCCGCTCGCTGAGCGACCGTCGTTGCAATGGTTGACTTTCCAATCCCTGCGAGCCCATTGAGCCAGTACACAGGGTGTGCATTGTCTTCAGTGAGCGCCAGCCACGACATAATATCCTCCAAAATATGAACTCGGGTGCCCTCGAGACACGACAACGGTGCATCCTTGCGAGAGGAGTTATACTCCGCGTGGCGGGCACGAACGGACATCAAACGGGTGATACCAGGAGATGCATTTACGTCTGAAACAGTGTAGAGTATGGATGAACAGTCAAAAGGCAAAGTCCTGGAGCGAAGCTCTTACAGTTGAGATTGATCGCATTGATAGCAACGTTCCCTCCATCGCCACCGACACCTTCTTCAGACCCGTCTCCCCCTCTACCAGTGCCTTGAAAACACGAATAAGCACGGCGAAAGGAGAATCGAAGGGAAACTTACTTATAGAAACGTGGGGGTAGGGCTGCATGGTAGAGAACACCGGTGGCAGCCAAGGGGCAATGCCTCAATATCAATTTGAACAAATGTAGCGGATGGGTCTAATTCAGAGTAATCGATCAAAGATTGCGCGCTCTAATCGACAGCGGTACGAGGGAAGTGATTGGATAATCACGGCTTCTGCCATGCATTCCAATATTTGTACTAGTCTCGTGACCAGACCTCAGCAAGGTCTGGCAGAATCGCGGGCACGAAGCTTCCGCTCTAGCCAATCACAAAAAGTTTTGACCGGCGTTTGCTGTGTCTTTCAGTTGGCTTTGACTCACAAATATTTCTTGATCCAGATGTAGAATAATACTGCTCTACCTTGACCCATCAATCTGCCTCCGTCGGCTGCCTTTGAGATATGCCTCCCGTTCGTACTAGCCCGTCGAAATATGGCCCTTCTTCTACCATTGGATCTATCAAAATCGGGGATGTCTTTCAACGAAATACGTCATCTAATTCGTGTGCACCTGGTATGCTCTTCCGCGAAATATCCAAATATTCATGCATTTCCTTACTTTGTTGATTAGCATTTGTGAGATTAAGTGTACCTTAGACCAGACTCCTACCCAGTCTCTTACGTAACAGCACTGATGTTTGGTGTTGTTTGGTGTAAGTTTCCGCCCACCAACAACAAATGTAAACAAACCATAAGGACTGGGTAGGAGTCTGACCTTAGACGACTGCCCGCAACCTACCTTGACCTCATCAGCAACAGCGGTGCCATTGATCTCAAACAACCATGCGTTGTGTTACGCATGATATTATTCGGATTATTATCGCTCACGGTATGCTCGTTTCCAAATACAACTCCCTCTCCCCCCTCTCCATCAAATCCCTGTTTTGGTGCCGGATCACTAAAGTGGAGGCCCGCAGACAGACCGAGACTATATTTGTACGATTCGGGTTCTAAATGGTCGACTATCTCACTGTCTCCCTCTCGAACGGCCGTTGAACAGGTGTGAATCCTCCGTACTGAGGGAAGGATGCGTGGAACCAATATATACTCGATGCTATCTCGCGTTCTCGACAACCTTGTGCTTTAGATCTGGTCCGTTCTCATCGACACCTTGAACTCGATCGTAAACAATTCTGGATCTCTCCAATTTCCCCCATTATGCGCGCGGGAAGGCCGTGTTCGTGTGAACATGTGGCCTCCATAATTGCACTTCCAACTCATTCTTTCCGGCCAAGCAAGCAAGCCCGTACGGTACTGGAACTTCCTGCTTCGCGTCATTTTCGCGCAAACGATGCCATTGTTCAGCGATGTACGATAGGTTGGATCCTGATCGCCGGTGCAGAAAGTTATATCGTGCAGCGACCATCGACTCTTCGGCAGCGCACTCAAACTTATCATCTCCATCGAGGAAAACGGTCGCAACAGCTTGCGCCCGACCCTCTTCGCTCCAAATGCTCTATCGATGGAAAGGAGAATTCGTAGCCTGTCGCGAAGACGATATGGTGAATTTCTGTATCCCATATGCCATCTTCGTAATATACGCGATTGTCATCGGGGCGGAGCGCTATCACCCGCCCCCTTTTCAGAATCGCACCTTCTTCCGTTCCATTGGCACCCGTCGTAGAAAAAGAGACAAGACGGGCAATATCGAAGTTATATCTAAGCTGATGGGTGCTCTACTAACTATCACTACACTCAACCCCCCTGAAGCATGAGGGTTCTCGATAGCAGATGAATGTATGAGCTTCCTTCCTGTGGCTACCCCTTCTCCAATACTGGGATCGAGGGCAATCGTGGTGCCGTGGTGTCCACTGGAGATAATTACCCCATCGTAGAGGCCCTTTGATTGGACGCTTTCCTTTATCGCCCTCAGCCCATGAAGCACCCATTTCGAGATCACTGCATTCCGCCGTAAAAATTCCACCTTTGTCCAGAATCGAATATATCGTCTTAGGTCGAAGTCATCCGCATACGCTCGAAGGTAGAAGTAGGAGGAAAGAGAGACATAGAACGACGGAAGAAGAAATAATGAAAAGCCAGCAAAGGATGTGGCCCCATGGTCATCAGAGGGTTGTAGAGCGGCGTTGGGGGACAGGTCCATCGTGGCTAGGGTAGACGGCAGTTTCTTCTAGATCTTCACTCATCTACACTCGTCCAATGTTCGAATGCGTGGATCTCCCAAGGAGCATTAGGACTTTGAGCTGTGGCCGATGGAGGAAAACTGTCGGAACGGCTAGACTTGCAGCTCCTCCACTTGTCATAAATCTCATTCACCTATCGCCGCAATATGCTTTCTGGGCACGTCGCTCATCTTCTAGGAATAAGAATCCTTTCCCAGACTCTTTCCAAGTCGAGCGTGATTATTAAAGACCCCTGATAGTCAAGTTGACGTCCAGCTCCGAACGCACCAAATTTTAGGGTGTTTACCCCCATGGAAATAGCACTCCAAAAGCCCAAATCCCCCAGCGGCCGTTCTAGAGTCTAAAATCGGAACAGGTCCCAGCGCTAGCATGCCAGGCACTGTACTCAGAGAAATTCCAAAAACTTCAAGTAGTGCCCAAAAAATCTCACAAAACAAAACCCCCGAATCACCAAGGATGGGAGTGCCAGTCATCCCTTGATGAAGCATCACGCCCTCCTTCATCACCACTGGTCTCATCTGGTTGAACCACTGGCTTCGTTGGCTTTCGACTTTTGAGCTTGAGTTTTAGCGGAAGCAATAATTCCTTTCAGTCCACTCTCGCGCAAAGCTGAGTTCCAACCAGATAAACTACCTCACAGACCGCCAAGGGAAACCACCAGCATCTCGTGCCGAGGAGAATGGATCCGAAGTCGGATCGGAACTCAAAGTTGTTGTTGATTTCGTGGTCGCAGATGAGGGAATGAGCAACACACTTTAATATAGTAACAAAAACGAACGGTGCGTAGTAGGCGGCCCCGAGAGTATAACACAGAAGAGCTTCTGGGCAGGAAGATTTTATTGAATAGTCACTGTGATCACAGCAACCCGACCGTCAATCGAGATTCCGTGATTGATGCCTTGCAAATTCAACCAAGGACATGAGTAGCGCTAGTAAAGGTCGTCTATTCCGACGTACCAGACGATCCAGGAGTGAGCAAGCCAGATACGTATTCGACGATGTTCAAATAGGTAACTCCGTTATAGGAAGTTGTGCCTGAGCCGTTCGAAGCAGACCCAACTATAGATGAGACAATGTTATCGCGACCTGAGGAGGATATAATTAGTACAGGATGGACCAGAGTCGGAGGCGAACGTATTCCAACTAACCGAGGTCATATCCATTTGGAACAATATTATGATTCTCTCCTGCCCACTTCTCGACAGAGCTCGCGAGGAAGTACGCGCCTGTGGTAGACTGTTTCCAGAATCGGAAATGGTTTCCGCCTATAATTCGATGGTCAGCGGCGATAAACCCAGCGTGGATCATTGGGATAAGAAATCTTCCATACCTGCGAGCGATTCCAAACAGCTTCCTATGCCTGGGTCACCGAAGTCGTAACGGAGGACAGCAAGTTGGCTGACCCATCCTTGTCCATCACCGAGGTTCGCCGTTTGGGAGCCCCCGAGTGAAACGCCAAAACACGTGGTGGTGAATTGGATAGACCTCGCGCGAAGAGTCTGTCGGCATAGCACCCCACGTGGAGCATGAGATGGCAACCCACTTTGCCCAATTTTCCAGTCCACCGATGTTAAGGACGTCAGAGGAAGAGAGACCAGACACAATGATCTACAGTACTTCTCAGCGCATGGTTCAAGGAGAAGAAGCGTGTACTCGATGTACGTTCAGAGGTTCACCAAGACCAGCCGATGAGTCCAGCATGCTTCCACCATTTCCGGCGGGGTTAATGTAGGCTACCACTCGCTTCGTCGGAGTTGCAGAGACAAGGACAAAGGAAGAAAGTCCAAAGAGCAGAGCCAAAGACACCAACATGATAGCTTGTGGGGGAAGCGCAGGAGCTAGATGTTTACCCTTTCATAGAGGCTTACAGCCGGGAAAAGAGGCATATATCTCGAATTGAGTGTTTAGAATTGTTTAATAAAACGTGCATGAGGTGCCCATATTATGATTCCAAACATCAGAGAGATCACATGATCGATCCAAACGCTTTGGGCTAGAAGGTTGAGGCACGGTGAGGTCGGAGAATGGAACCCGCCGTAGGACGCCCACGCAGTTTCACGCAGGGCGTTCCTGATGTTTACCCGACTCAACACTACGGCAGATTCCATATCCTTCACATTTCGTTTTAACCTTTACTGTAACCCCTTCTCTGCGAGTTGCAGGTATCCCCTTTGTGTCGTCCAAACCATGCGTAAATAGTGAGACATCTCCCCGGGAAGTCGTCTCGAGCTCGAGAGACTCATTGTGGCGCCTTTCCCGAGAGTTTTTCTACACGTGTCTTCAATTCCTGGGGCATGCATATGGGCCGTATGATCAGCCATTTGGCGAACCCTAACAAAGGGCCTGGCCTGCATGTCTTCGTTCCTTCCTGCACGCAGTCCATGATGAGACGATAATTACCTGCTCTACACGTCTAGTACCCAGTATTGGGCTATTCTGTTGTGCCTGCCGAGCCTTGCTGCCAATAGATCGCTTCGTTACAAAATTTGTTCGATATGAACTAATGTTCTGTAATGCACTGCGGGAGCCTGGGCACATAGCCCATGCGAGAGCTCTCCATGGGCACGGCCGAGCACATATTCACGTCTAGCACCTATAGCCATTACGACCACCACCAACGTCCCTCATCAAGCTCAGTCCCGATAGGATAACCCGGGCCTCGAGGTCGACATACAGTCACAGTGCACCTATGGGTTCCCAGTTTGCAGCACGGCGCTGCTACAATCGACAAATGCTTTTGACCATTTTTCAATGTGAGGCTCTAAGTGGAACTTTCCCTGTTTGTTATTATTCCGTGTGCTCAGTGCAACTTGCCTGTAGGTTGCATCCACTTTCATTCCTAATGAGGCTTAAGCACGCCGTCCATACGTCTATCAACTTCACTAATTGACTTCTTTCAATCCTTCAGCCCATATATCAATATGTCCGGAACGTTCGACTTCTCGCTGCCCATTTCGACCTTTATAATTTTCTTTCCTATACAAGGTTGTATGAATAGACCCCTGTTATACAGCCGAGATGATGTGATCACGTCTGTTCCATTATCGTCAGGGATCAACCCGATTTCCGATATCCAGGACCTCTGGTTCTGCGATGTTCGAGCTGTTGGTGCGTTCACATCGACGTTGTATCCTCCAAGCGCTGGGTCAGATGATATAAAACGTGCTTTTAATTACCTATTTTCAAATTTGCAGCTTAGAAGCGCCAGCAGACTGCTTGTTTTTCTGCCCGATCCTATTCTTATCTCACCCCCATCGGGGGCACATTCACCACTATCACTCCTGACTCATCTCAAGAATGTCGTGCTTGTTTCTTTATCAATTCTGGAACAGTCAGTTGTATACATTCCAATCCCCTCACCTCACGCCGCATTGCTGTTGCTACTAACTGAATTGGAGGACCGGTTTTTTTGTCGATCCACTTTGATCAAGAACGGGCGTGGATGCAGGCTTGACGGCGCACGATTCACACGAGTGTCCTACACGCCGCACACACGTGTTCGCTCATATATCGCCAACCTCAATCCTTGTCTCCCCCCGAGAGGACGGATTCGTTCACTTCACTTCACCTTTTTCCTCCTTTCTCATCCACTCACCAGCAACTCCGAGCTTTACACCATTTGACAACATGAGTACCCACTGAGCCCAGGCTTTCCCCGGACGCCCGGGACACCCTATCCCGTCGGCAATACTCAGGCTGTGAACGACCTTCTCGTCATGATGAAGAATACACTCAATACGTTGGGTGCGACGTTCGACAGCCTGGGAGAACAGAGTGCGAAAGTCGCCTCTCTCGGACCAGCATTAGACTCTGCTCGTCAGATCCACGAACTTAGGAAACAAATGCGTAATCAAGAGAAGGTCCGTCTATGTGATTCGAGTGCCTCATGTCATCGTATTCATTAAAGACAGACCCAAGATACACGCATCAGTGATATCAGGCGTCTTGTCCAAGACGATCTGAAGTCCAGATTGCGGAACATATGAGGTTGGTTAATTGTCTCTAATCCTGGGGACGCAACTTAGATATTCCAAACAACCAGACAGCAAATCGCGGACCAAATCAAGGCGGAGATTGCTCTTCAGGTGAAACCCGAAGTGGATAATCAGATCAGCGTCCATCTACCTATTCCATTGGCCATACAAGCGGCAGAGGTAATTGCTTTCAATTGGCCCAAGAGTTGGCTTTCCTGACTGCGTATTCCAATAGAGTCAACAACAGCTGGCTCAGGTCAAAGTGTCGCTTCAGAATGGGTATCTATATCTAATGAAAGATATCGGCAGCATGCTCTGATCATATTTGAATCACTACAGCGAAGCGCGCAGACGTAACGAGCATATCCGAGCCAATAACCTGGATGAGAACCTAGCTCCGCTCGTTCGGCAGGATGGGACCCCTAGCCCCATTTTCCCAGTGACTCTCAAGGCATTATTCTCTTACGAACGTGAGTTTTTTTTTTCTTCAAGACACTCTTTACTTGGAGATGTAACCGTAGCCGTCTACAATCAGTGGAGATGGCTCGCCAGCTAGTGCGTGACTATGGGCTCGTCGAGCATCCTATCCGGGAGGTGAACCTCAATCGCTTCATGGCCTTCTGTGGTGGGTTAGCTCCTAATGTGAAGGACATCTACTTCGGTACTCATATTATCTGTCTGCTTTATAGGTGTCTCGTTCCATCTCATCCCGCCTTTTTTGAATGTGTTAGTCGGCTCTTTGATTTTCATTTCGCCATATTAATGAGTTATTTGCAGAATTTCTGCTAACACGCTTGGTCTTTCCACTTGAGAATCGGCCTGCTCAAGATTCCCTGGGGGGCTGGATGTGGATCGTCCTTGTCCATGAGTCTCTACTTGTATGTATCTCCTAATTGTCAATATATGATACAAGGAATATCGTGTGCCAGGCACATAAATATCCCTCGGCAGGCAAGCGGTCCGCTGGCGGCCCTATTAGTTCCGTGCGCCTCATCCTTGTACCACCCACTGATTCACCATGCTAAAAGTTCTGATTTGTGGTGGGGAGACCTTCTGGACACTGGACAGTCTTGCGCGCTAACACACGACCCCGCCAGGCAACATTGTCTGGGCTCACAAGGATGTAGAGACCATGATTTCACCCCTGGCTGAAGTCCTCGTGAGTTGCGATGGACCTCCCGTTGCATAGCATCCCTGCCCCCCCCCCCCCCTCCACTCACGACTTTGCGCAGAATTTATCCTCGATGTCGCGAGCTGAGTTCTGTCAGGATTGCAAACCGGGAGGCAAATATAGTGAGATTATGGGAATCTACCGCCACAATTCTTCTTCAAGCAAGATTGGTACATACGACGCCGAACTGGTGCATTCTCTTCCTTCTGGAGTGAAATGGATCGCACACAATGGTTCCGGCTATGACCAGATCGATATCGAAGCATGCAGGGCTCGCGGTACGAGAGCCTATCTTTCCCATTGTTTCATGTCAAGAAGTAGTATGATCCTTCGTAGGGATACTCGTGTCCAATACCCCTGGAGCCGTTGATGACGGAACCGCAACAACCGCTCTCTATCTCATTATTTCTGCTCTACGCCAGTTCGCTCGCGCCGAGAAGAACCTCGCAGGTGGCGACTGGAAGAGAGGGCTGACCCCCGCGCACGACCCCTCCTCGCGCACACTCGGAATTCTCGGCTTCGGTGGAATCGGACTTCGCGCTGCCGAACTGACACGTGGGTTCCCCATGCGCGTTGTCTATCATTCGCGCAAACGCGCTGTGAATGAACCCGAGTGGGCTGAGTACTATGCAGATTTCAAAGAGTTTCTCGAAGCTACCGACATCCTTAGTATCCACGTCCCTCTTAACATGGAGACCTGCGGTCTTGTTGGCGAGAAAGAGATTCGAACGTTAAGGAAGGGCTCAGTGATTGTCAATACTGCTAGAGGAAAGATCTTGGACGAGGATGCTCTAATCCGTGCGCTTGCGGATGGTCACGTAAGTTACGATCAGAACCATTACAGATTTTAATGGAGTGGTTGACTCTTACGGTCTAGTTATACGCTGCAGGCCTGGACGTCTATCCCGACGAGCCCAAAATTAATCCAAAACTCCTCACCTTCCCGAACGTGACGCTGCTGCCGCACATGGGAACAGAAACGGAAGAATCTCAACACAGGATGGAGATTCGCGCTCTCCAAAACCTCCAAGACTATCTAAAAGGGGGAAAGGGCAAGGATATTGTTCCAGAACTGAGATAGACCTCGTTTTGCGTCAATCACGTATGTCTGCCTGTACCTCCTATTTCAACAAAAAACGCCGTATTTCGCGAGATCGCTAATTCAAAAATGTTAATCATCAACCAGCAGTCGTACTGAATTCTCGCCTTGGAAACAATAAATGATGTACGTGATTGTCATGCCAAAGCGCTGGCTATATTCTCCTAGTCGGCAAGGCAGAACGCTTTCTCACGATTTCCACCAACCTGGTTCTACGAATCATCGAAGCTTTCTAGGCACCATCCTATACCATCATACGATGAGTAGAGACTATTCGGGGGAGACGTGAAGTCTAGGAGCCAGTTTATGTCATCGTCGTGTCATGTTTGAATGTGAGCATGTGCTGTAATTGAAATGTGAGGCACAGGTGGCTTTGTATTGAACCAAACATCTTTCATATTATTTAGATGACATGACGCTTATCTGTTATTTGATATTCTGGTCCCCTAGAAGATCTGCAATGATTTTGGATTGCAATCGCAACCGTTGGCAAACATGTCTCATGCGATGAGGGATTGGGTTCGGGGCTGGTTCGTCCTTCATGCTCAGGCTGCACTTCCCATTGGCAGATGTGATTCAGACTGACTTTGGCTGGACTGCATTTAATTCTAATTTTCCAATGTGTCAAGTGTCTCGCCTACTCCAAGGTATAAGTAAACGTAAGCCCCACAAATGGAATTACTGTACCATTCCCTGCCCATCTAAGCGATATACACATATAGCAAGAATGTCTACCATAGATGGATTATCGATTTCTATGAACAATCTTAGTATTGATCAGCCATCTCCTATCAAATTACAAACGATACAAAGCTGGACGGACTCGCTAACGTATCAACCAAATCGATGACCAATGCCATTCTTCAGCCCATGGCAGCATCTGCCCATCTTCTCATCCTCCCCCCACTGGGGTCAGAAGGTGCCAAATCACTCGCCCGAAAATTCCGCCAAAAGAAAGGACAAGAGAGCAATGCATTTCGTCAATCGAAATTCTTAGGGAAGGGCATTCTTCACATGATCGTCTTGGAGACACTGGCAGACCACGATCCAGAAGCCAGCCTCGAAACGCGCAAGGTATGTTGCATTTCGTCGCACTCGATTTCGGTTCATTTTTTCAAAGAAAGAAGAAATAAAAAAGCTCACTTTTGTGTTGTACATCACTGAGATGCACGCTCGTGCGATTGTCCAGGACGACGTCATGCTCGCGATTGCCGAGGCCAACGGCCTCGAACCCGTCGACAACACGCCTTCGTCCAAAGAGGCTCTCGCAGATGAAATCCGGGCTCGACTTTGGCTTTCGTTCGCTGTTGCTCCTCCCTTTTTCGAGACCCCGGATTACGAAACCGGATTCGCGATACTAGAGCCATGGGTCGCGGGCCTTTTGTCCTTGGCGTACATCTCTGCGCCGGCTGAGAAGCAATATCCGGACGATGTTCCACAGGAAATGGAAATGGACCTTTAATCGTTATCTGGGCGGACATCCCTGACGGGCTCGTCATCGGACCAGCCAACGGCAAGTGGAAGTGTGGACATCGGGGGGAAGGGGGGGGGGGGACAGCGTCTAATGCGAAGTCATACAGTAAGAGTACCCCAAGAGAGGAAGATAGCACTAAAAATGGCCGCAATGATGACTTTGTCATATCCTAAGTTGCGTATGTGGGGATCAGCATTAGAGGGCCAGGTCAATACAGTGTTGCTCGAGGTTTCTCACTATCCTGGCAGTCCTGGCAGTATTGCAAGAATAGTGAAGGAGGTCAGCCTGAGACAAAAGAAGCAGCAGCGCTCAAAGCCGGAGGAAGGGGCGGACGGTGACGATGATGAGGATGAAGGACCAGATGCAGATACAGACTGGAGGTATGTGAGATGGTGCTGAGACGGCATTATGGTAGAGAAGAGCTTTTTTGGGTAACCTAGATCCAGGTTCACGGATTCTTGGAGCTCCAAGGCACGCCAGGTTCCAAATTCATGGATTTTCAGCCACTAAGGGGGTCAGATTCGGCCGAGCCGTTCACGGATTTTAAGAAATGCGGATCAAGCCTCCAATGGAGCTCACTAATTTGGTCGTCACGAGACCAGCTTATCGTGAATTGAGTTTTCAAGGCTGTGCAGGGGAAATGCCGGCTACTGTCCGCGAGGAGGAGGAGGAGGAATTCTAGTTATATACCGCAGTAGGCTCCCGTGGGCCAAGAACGGTCCAAATACATGACAAGTCAGTACCTGAGTGTTAATCTAATGTTTTGATCAGAGTATTGTGAAGGGGGTGAGCGGAGGGGTGTAGATTCAACAGTGTGCGGGTGTGATCTGAGATGGTGAGACAATGAGAGAGATCATGGGTACATATTGAAAAGGGGACAGGCATGTAGAAATTTAATCGAAGTGAAACAGCGCGCCTGGTGGGATGCCAGGTTGTTTGCACATACGAATGCTGACAGGGGGCAAAACACTCTCGGGGAGTGGTGGCAGACGGTCCCTTCAGTCATGGAGGTGGAGGAGAAAACAGTAGGAGAGATAAGTGGAGCAGTTCCGTCCCGATATTGTATCTAGTGTATCAGCATTACCTATACATCTTGGGTGGTGAGCAAATGTTAGGATAGTGTGGGTTTATGTCTTTGAAAAAGCCCCCAAGGCCTCGATAAAGGCGCGAGGCATACATTACCATCCATTGTTCCCAGAAGTTTTGCTGTGTTGTGGTCTTGGTTGGTGTCTCCAAGTAGGTGGCAGTGACCCTCATGCAGCACGCATGATTGACACCTTAGGCAGCCCTACTTCGGTACCTAGTTAGGTTATGTTTTTCTGGTAGAATAGGGTACCTAAGAGGCTCATTTTGCCATGGCCCCACGTACTCTACGAGCCCAGCATGGGCCCACGGAACCTTATACAATTTTAGGCTCCATGGGCCCATGCTGGAAATTTTTTTAGGCCATGGGGCCATGAAAACTCCCCCCTGGCCATAGTGCTGCACTCTGAGTTTTCCCCAAGTCCACCACATCGGCGATCCCGGATATCTTTATTGCTGTGCACTCTTTTATTTTTTTCTAAGTTCACCACTCTAACCCATTACAGTGCATTTTTGGCTGTCAACTGCTGGCATGTATGCCATATTCACCTCTACATTACAGCACAGATACTTGATTGAAAAGATGAAAATTTACAACAAATTATAAAAAAGAAAAGATTGTGTCCAGCGCCTACAGGCACCGGGCATATGGTCTAATGGTTGAGGAAAGAGGAATGGTCCTAGGACCCCATGCACACAACACTGTGTGCATGGGCCCTTGTTAGTCCCAATTTTGTGCCAGTACTTCACAAGTACCAGCCGTCAGGGCTTTGGCCACTCGCAAAGACCAAGATTCGAGATGATGACGAGTGATTGTTGTTGTTGTTGTTGTCATCGTTTGAGGTGCGGGAGGGGGCTGGGCCAGGGCATGGTAGTCTGTAATAAAGAGGCAGATCAGTAAAACATTCATGTAGCACAAAAGGGGAGCTTCAAGCTGCCCTTCCATGCAAAGGCAACCAATAATATACTTACCTGATCACCACACCCCAGTGATGCTGGGGTGTGGTGGCACAGCCAAATTCGGCTTATGGTCGAGGTTGCAGAATACAGAGTTGTTGGTGAATGATGGAACTGTCGCCATCACCGATATTGCACAAGGGGAGTGAGGGCATATGTTGTTGCATGTGCAGTCAATAACAGCATCCCTATTATTAAATACATCGATTTATTAGTAAAAAAAATAAAAGAGTACATAAAGGGCAGCTTATAGCTGCCCTTTTTGCATGAGAGGCAAGGCCGACTTACCTGATCACCACACCCCAGTGACACTGGGGTGTGGTGGCACAGCTGAATTCGGCTCGCGTTCAAGGTCGCAGAATACAGTGTGGTTGGCGAACAACGATGGAACCGCCGCCGTTGCCGATATTGCACGTGGGGGGCGAGGGGATGTATCGTATCATTGCATGTACGGTCAATAATGGCGTCCCTACTGTGAAACATGTTGATTCATTAGTAAAAAAATAAAGGAGTATATAAAGGGCAGCTTGTAGCTGCCCTTTTGCACAAGAGGCAAGGCCGACTTACCTGATCACCACACCCCAGCGATGCTGGGGTGTGGTGGCACAGCCAAATTCGGCTCACGGTCAAGGTTGCAAAATACGGTGTGTGTTAGTGGTGTCCGGAGTCCCTTAGGCCACTTGGCAAACTCATAGGTAGAGTCATAGCTCTTGCCTCCCCTTTTCTCTTTCTTTTCTCCTTCATCCTTATTCAAACCCAGTGGAAAGCTTCTCCACTGGAGTTTGGTGCTGCCCTGGCTTATAGTTAGATTCATCTCTTATTACATAATCAGTCTAGTGATAGCCAGCCATGGCAGAGCCCGAAATGCATCTTTTTACCACCATCAACTGTCCGTCTCATAGAGTTGCGGACCTGTTGATTATGCACTACACACTGTGCGACTCCCAGTCTATGACTAAACCTTCTTACTTTGCCCTAGTGGGCATAGAAACCCTAACCCTCCAGGAACTGCTAGCCTGTTGGGCTAGGCGGAATGGTCTCAGTCCCACAGACTGGTCTAATCCATTGGAACCAGAACCTCCTCCATCCTCCAGTCCCTCCCCACTCCTTAATTTGGATACTACCGAATTAACACTGGTGGAGTGTGCAAGAATTCCATTGGCGGGTCCTTACAGGACTGCCCATGGTTTGAACCCAGCACCCTCTTCCTCCTTTCACACATCTCCGGATGTGGTTATTCATGATTTGAACGTTTGCCCGAGCACCTCTAGACCCTCGACAGCTCAACATCTAATGTCCTCATCCACTTATGGGAATTGGCTGCCTAACCCCCTGCCTTGCAGGGTGGATACCTCAAGAAGGGTGGCCACTCCCCTTAAAAAATATGGTGACCCTAGTCTCATAAGGATCACCAATGACTCACACTCGTCTCATCCTAGACCTTATGACGTTCTTATGGATGCAAATGTAGCTCTCCCATCCTTCAAGGATTGGTCTCCTGGAACTTCCGTTTCCAAACAAGCCCACAGGCCACTCAAAGATGGAACTCTTAGCCCCCTCTCAAACAGGGTGGATACCTCAAGAAGGGTGGTCACTCCCCTAAATCTGTGTCATGGTCCAGGTTCACCTCATACTCAGCTATCCAACACCTTGATGGCTAGACAACCTAATGCACATCTGGACATGCAATCCTTGAGTCACCACCCTGGCTATAATAACAGCTCGTGTCCAGTTCCCTCTATGGCATCTAACTACCGGTCAGACGAGGCCTCGAGAACCATCCGTCATAACTGCAATCCGGGGATGTGGAAACCATCCTCCCTACCCTATAAGACTATTTGGGCTTCACTCCATCGAAGCAATAAGTTTGACTTTCATAGAGCCACAAATATCATTTCCACATGGCTGGACTGGCTGCTCTATGATCTGGATGTGGACTCAAGGCTCTTCCTTAGCCTAGTTACCTCCGATTCCCCAAAAGGGTCATTGAACTATAGACTAGATCCTGCATTGGCCCGTGCAATACTGCATTGTGGGGACATGCTGCAGGAGGTGGCACGGGAAACTGCGCTATTTCATGGAACAACAGGTACTACCTACAGTATTAGCCCGAGTGATTATGAATGTGCCTGTCTCCTCAGCGGAGCCCACTCCTTTAGCTTACTTCAATATATGGTCTCTCAAGCACAAGAATATCTCAAGAAAACCTTGATGATGCTAGCATCCTATGTGACTACAACAGACTTGCCCTTAAGCCAGAAGTCCAGTTGTCCCTGCGACAAATGGAACGAAGCTCGAGGAGCTGCGACATCAGAGCTTTGAGGCATTAGGACGGCATTTGGGAAGGACATTCCAGAGCCTGAGCCAAGGGAAACAATCTTGTCCCACCATTATACGGATCGGGTGAACAGAGCTCAAGGAGCCCCAAAGAACGTCGGTCAGACTGACATGGCTGATGTTAGTGTGGTAAACGAACACCTCCCTTACACATGGGGGACAGGACCTCTGAAGGAATCCAAGCCAAGGAGCAAGTCTTCAACCTGCAATTAGGCTCGAATGACTAAGCTTACCGTAACTCCAAAGTCGGACTCTACAATGACAGGGTATCCTATCTTCGTTGCAGTCAGGGACCAAGGGTACTACATAAACAGACTCCAAGAAATGATACCTATGGGTGTGCCAGGGTTAGTAGCAGCATCTGAGGGCATCCCCTGGCGAACTGGATGCAGTACTCTGCCATTCCCACAAGTGGACATGTTCTGGGTTGACAGAATAGATGTCAAACCTACTGTTTGGGGCATTGTATATCGTGATGAGTCTCCACCTCCGCGATCGAATGGGACCATGGGGCTTCCGTACAATGCAACAAGGCCACCTAGAGTCACTCTTATTAGCGAAATGGCTACTGAGATTATACCCATGCGTAGAAGAAGTACAATGCCTAAATTAGGAATGTCCAAGGTCTCGTTCCGTAGGGTCCTTGTTATGATCCTGGGTCCGCAGCCAAAGGATTACCAAGGTACAAGGGTTTGTAACCCCAAGTCATTCGTTCGCAACAACCAGGAGAACACGACTCGAACATTTCAAGGGGTCCTAGTATGGGATCGCCAAAATCGTGAAACTGTTGGTACTGGAGAAGACGAGTGTTCATCGCAAAGCTGTTGCCCGCAAGTAGAACGGAACGCTGAAACTGTTGCAGCTCCCAGACACAATAACAATGCAAATTCTCCTTATCTGAACGAATACGACCTCATAATGAGGACCATGTTCTTGGTTTATTCGAGAGCACTACACCCTTCCATTCCTGGAAGGAATGGGTCTCCTACGGCTGCTCAATTTCGAGTCGTACCTAGTCGGATACAGACAGCTTTCCCAATGTTCGTATCTTCGCAGTCCGCATCCAAACCTACGAAGACCGTAGTAGAAGCCAGAGGGTCCAGTCATCCTGTTGCTATTATGAATGATGTCAGCCTGTCCCCTGTCTCGTATGACGATAACAACGTAAAGCTTTATCACGACCGAAGTGTCCTCATGACGAGGACAACATCCACTGGTCATTCCAGGATCCCATACCCTGGGATAGAGTCTTTGGCCAGAAGATGCAGGCCCATCGAGGATTACTTCGGTGGAAGCCAAAAGAGGGCGCAGACCGTGATGGACGTACTTGTCGGACGAAGGACGACATTATGGAACTGTTTCCAGCCTGACCCAGGAGAGAACGTCACTGCACAACCGCGTGTGTGGTCAAGTAAGTTCTTGGAACTTACACACAACATGGCCAGACCCGAGTGAAGATACGGGCCCAGAAGGAGTATCGAGGACAATAAGACCTATGATGAACCCCGAGACCCATGGTGGTGTGTCTATTGGTATACAAGGATATGTAGTCCTGGTGTAAGCGCAGACCCGAATATGAAGTCTTGTCCATGAGCCCCTTCCGGGTCCTTAGTATCATTCGTCAGTCGAAATCGAGGGAGCCAAACCATAAGCACCCTAGTCCCAATGTCCCGGAGCAGCAAGACTGATGACAACGAGGTAAAACTCACAACAGATCGGGGCAGTGAAACTGTCGATACCAGGACTCCTACGACTCACTGAATGGTCGACTTGACCAGGATCTTTGAACCCAAGTGGATACAGAGGTCCTCGCAACCTGAACATTCTGTTACAACTGTGAGTGCTTCCGTAACAGGAGAAATGCATATATGACATGAAACAGTCCCTCAAACTCGAACTTGGTCATGAATGAGGAAGAGGAATGAAACCACTCGTGGGAATCCTACTTCCATTATGAAATGGCGTCGCAGAGCTGTCCTCAATTCGACCCTGGCCACACTAAGCTCTCTCGAACATGCGAAGATTCTCCTCTGACATTAATGAGGGAAACAGGATGGCCCGGCGCAGCCATCCTTATGAATGAAACCCCGGAGCCTGGACATGACGTCGTTGAGCCCGGGAAACCCAATATCATTGATGAAAGGGTTACAAGAACTGAATTCGGGAGTTACGGTGTAGTGCAAGCACCTATGCAAGTGAACTTGTCTCAGGACCCCAATGCCCACAAGGCTAGACCTAAACAGAGGGACGGACTTGGATCTAGTCTGGAGCCCATTGTCCAAACCACCCCTAAATCTTTCTGTCCTCAGATTGAAGATCCACAACTGAACAAAATTATGGGGCTTCCGTACGACGTAGCAAGTTTAGATGGATACGCGCCAAGGTTTTTCAGGCCGTCGGTACACCTCTACAGAACTAATAAAAGGGTGGACCCCCAGTTGAGCACTAGTCCCCATTCACCGGACTCGAGCTTCGTTGTAAACTCAGAAGACGGACGAGCTCGAGGATTTGACCAGAGAGTAGCTACTACGTACCTGCGAGTGCAGACAGGTTCATTCCTACGGAGCAAACCCCCAGACTCCAGACCATTTGAATGCCTGCAACAGAGGGAACGAGACTTGAGGAATCATGATACAGTAACTTCAAGATGACAGGATAGCCAGCCATGGACTGGGGCTCCCAACGACCAAGCCGATGGACTTGAGTCACCTGCAAATTCTGCCCAAGCCGGGTATTCTGCCAAAATTGAATGGAACGGCGACGTATGCAGTGTAGAGTCTGTGGACTGAGACCCTAAGACGTTACTTCCGCCACAAAGTCATACCGGACCTCCTACGTACGAGCTTGTTGCAGGTCCCAAGTCAGACCTTGTAGTAAGGAACCACACGATACCTCAGGGCCTGCCAGGACTCGAAGCAACTGCAGGGTTCAAACGAAAACCCTGGGAAGGCTACTCTAAATCCATTGAATGACGTCAGATCAGCTTTCATCGACAATTCTCGGATGCCTACTTCGTTGTCAGCTTCTACAAGATGATCCAAAATGGAGGAATTATACTCTTCGACTTCAAGAACATTGACACAGGCCTCCTTCGCGACAGGACCTGTATTTGGGAAGACGATATAGTTGATCTCATCTTCGAGACCGTCATTGAGTACTGTACTCCACGCTGCGCATATGAGCCACTTGACACCTTCGTGTCTGGGCTTAATGAGCTTACCCCACAGGAGCTCATTAGTGCCTCCAACGAACATGAGCTTGAGTTCGTTGGTGGCATGTTTGATACCGATGTCGGGGAACCTTCTAAGGACATGCCTAAACCTTCTGGATCCGTATCCCGATCAAACCAGCCAGTAATAGAAATGGTGAAGTACTGGCATTCGGTCATAATCACGAGCGGGGTCGAGAAGAACCAACCTCGCGAACTCCTGCAAAATGCCATTCGAACCTTAGAAAGTTTTATACTCCCCCACGGAGCGACAGAACCAGCCGGAGCCTGTACGACTACTGAAACAATCACAGAAATCTCATTCACGAATGGTAGTGGACTCACGGAGCCTCGATGTGACATGACTGAGCCGATCAGAGCTCATATGACTCATAGAGTGGACATAGAGGAATTTTTGTGACCTGAACATTCCATGGTGACTACAAGTACTGTCGTAGCCAGAAAGGACGGGTACATATCACAAGACAGTACCCCGAACTCAAGCTCCATCCTGAACAAGGAAGAGGAACGGAACTATGGATTCCTCCTAAGAGCACCCACGGTCCTCCCATCTAGTCACAAACACCAGGTCCCAATTCATACAGATAGTCAAGATACGACAGGAGATGACCTCACGAGGACGTACGAGGTCAAACCTAAGCAAGATTCCAAGTTCGGCGACCTGATTCAAGATAGTCATTCAAGATTTGTCATAGCCCGGAACCGGGATAAGGACGGGTTTCAAGAAATATTGCCTATGGGTCTCGCTGCACAGCCGACTCTGCAACCAATTGAGTCCCCGGTGCTCCCGTACAACATAACAAGCGGAAGCCCGATGTCTAAGCCAGGAATGCGTGAAAGGGTTCACAACCCCAAGTTACTCGCTCGTGATAACCAGGAGAGCGCAATTCGAAGATCTCAAGGGGACCTGGTATGGGACCATCGAACTAACGAGACCGTCGGTACTGGGAAAGACAAGTACCCATTACGGAGCTATTATCCGCAAGTAGGATGGAACGATGATGTGACACTGTCACTCCCATAAATGAACAGGGTCCAACGAAACCGACGTCTCGGTCTGGCTACCTTCAGTCGACATCCTTGGATGTCTACCATGTTGTCAGTCCCTACAAGACAATCCTGAAGAGAAAGATTACACCCTCTGACCTTGAGAATATTGATATGGACCTCTTCCATGACATGAACCGGATCTTAGAAAATGGCACTGGCAATCTCATCATTGAGACCATCATTGAGTACCGTATCTCACGCCGTAGCCCATTGATGTCTTTGACAAACATGAGCTCAAACTCTGTATTGATGTGGTTTTGGCAGGTGGTTCGAAACTGGCCTGCCAAGTACAAATCTAAGCTGGGGCAACCTGCCACAGAGGCATTGCAAAGTCTTCGGTTGCCGATGTATGATCAGACCTGTGTTAAAGGATTGTCAGAGCTCTATCAAAGGATTCAAATGGAAATTCCGTCATACCTCTATTGGACAGCTCCAATTAGAAGGAAAGGATATAATGATGTTCTAATCCAAAACTCACTGTGGCGATTCCCTCCGAACTATGAAATAATGCAGTGGTGCTACCTTTGATCCAATACCAATGATACGAAGCTCTCACGGTTGCACAAAACCCAGTTGAGTATCACCACAGTCGGGGGGACGAGTACCCATCACGGTACTACAACGATGCATGGCTGCCGCAGTTGAATGAAGCCACAGTGTCTCTGACAAAATTGCGTCAAGAGCCAGCAAACAACCAAAGGACAAGAGTTTGTAGTTTTGCGTGGTTTGCCTGTTATAGCAAAAAGGTCGAGTACCAAAGGTTTCCGTACCACAGGAACGTGCAAGGGGCCAAACGAGGCCAACTATCTGATCAATTTGCTGTGGTGGAACTTGATATAAGAAGGGGATTCCAACGCATTTGTTACTCTACCACGATCGCGGACACTGGTGCAAAGGAAGATTCATCTTATGAGGTCCCACAAGGCTTCGTAATTTCCCCTAGTGCAGATTCAATTGCCATCTTGCACTGCACATTCGTGATCAGGCATAGGGGCTACAGTCCACCCCATGGGATTATGACAAATTCGGACTTGAAGTTCTCCATTGTCAGGTTAAAAAACCGCGGACAGGAGCCGAACAGTATTCCAAGGCGATCATAGTCATTATCACGGAATCAGTAGCTACATGAAGGGTCACCTTGAACTCTCGCCCGTGTCAGGGCCACGCTGCGACGAGAGCACCAAACAAATATAAACACAGATAATTCGGCTAAGTCCGGTGTAGGTCCGGCTAAGTCCGAGAGAATCCAGGCAGGAATGAGATAACGAAGATAGGAGGGGACGGAGAGGCAATCCAGCAGCCCAGAAGGGACTAAAAAAGAGAGGGCAGACTGGCTCCTAATGGCGGAGTTTGCATACAATAACCGGATCCACTCCTCCACCCGGGAAACCCCATTCCGCCTTGACTCTGGCCAAGACCCTCGCCTCGGCACTGAACCAATCCGCCCTGGAGTTGTTGAAGCAGCCACGGACTTTGTCACACGGATGCAGAAAACCTCTGAGGAAGCCCAGTCCGCTCTCCGCCAAGCAGCCGAGGACATGGCTCGTCACTATGATGCCCACCGGATAGAAGCCCCGGAGTATGCAGTCGGAGACTCGGTATGGCTGGACGCTCACAACATTTCCATTGACCGCCAGCCCGGAAACTCTCGGACAAGTGGTTAGGCCCATACAAGGTAGACAAGGTGATCTCCGCTCCGCTATCCGCCTCAAACTTCCCTCCTCCATGCGAGTCCACCCGGTCTTCCATGTCTCAAAACTCCGCCCTTTCCGGCCTGACCCAATTACGGATCGCATTGCACATCCTCCACCCCTCCTACCCTCCATGGTGGTGAGGAGGAGTATGAGGTAGAACGAATTGAAAACTCCCGCTATTTCCGAGGCCGACTCCAGTACTTGGTGAAATGGAAAGGCTACCACCCTCGGAGAACCAATGGCTTCTGGAGACCAACCTAGGTAATGCCCCGGAAGTCGTCACGGAATTCCACCTTGCCCATCCGGAAGCTCCACGACGGATCAGCGCCATTGACTTCTCCTCCATTGGGTTCCGGACATGTCCACTCCTAACAGAACCCCTGCAGACCTCCCGGACTGGTCAGCCCATTGATCCCTGCTCCTCCGGCCAATCGGGACGATCGGCCCTAAGAGGGGGTGATGTCAGGGTTCGCCCCCAACTCCGGTCTACTCCGGTCTACTCCGGTCACTCCGGTCACTCGTCTCGCCCACCTCCAGTCCGGTTCTCCACTTATTTCCCTCGCCCAAGTCCACTTTGCTTCCGGCTTGATTCCGGTTTGACTCCGGTCCAACCCTATCTTGGTTTCATTTCCTTTTCATTTCCCTTTCATTTCCCATTGCTTCCGGTTCACCCCTGGCCGAGTTCCTGTTCCTGTTCCTGTTCCTGTCCCTTGTAACACCTCCAGTTTAGCGATCACTCCCTGTAGTATAGTCATCATGTATAAGTAGTCCGAGAGCGAAGTCCAGAGACCCAGCTTTGGTCTCTCAGGATTTCCGCTGTTACTCCGGACTACAGGTCAGCCTTCATGTATTCCGTATTCGTATTACATAATCTCAGGATTTCCGCTGTTACTCCGGACTACAGGTCCGAGTATTTTCCAGTTGACTCCGCGAGCTTAAGGACCGCTGTGCTCGTTTCCGCCTA
>MU129180.1:6632-49001 GCA_014904985.1 Hydnum rufescens UP504
AAAAAAAAGCCTAAATGCGGAAATTAAAATGAACTACATCCAAGAAAATTTTCCCCATCCAGCCCAATGGGGGCCCAGGACCAGGGGTGGTGCCTGGGATGGATGGATGGACCCCTAGGGACCCTGATACAGTGAAAAACCAGGCCCAGGGCCACTGGTTAGTGCCTGAAACAATGAGAACAGTAAAAACAGCACCGGAACCACCGGAAATTGCCGCAAAATAAGCGCTGGGCGGACATGTCTGAAATTTGGCACATGATTAGAGACTATTAGGACGCAAATCATATCAAAATTTCAGCCCAATCCATGCATTACTTATGGAGATATGGGCCAAACAGTTTGGACATTAAAATTGATTTCCTCCCCTATAAAATAGCTGGGACTTGAAAATTTACACAGAGTATGAAGTCATTATAAAGTAATCTATGTGCCAAAAATCAGCCCAATCCATGCACTTAAAGAGGGGGAACTGGGCAGGGAGGACCGGAACCACCGGAAGTTGCCGGAAAATAAGCGCTGGGCGGACGTGTCTGAAATTGGCACCTGTTAGGAGGCCATTGGTACGCAAATCATATCAAAATTCCAGCCCAATCCATGCATTACTTATGGAGATATGGGCCAAACAAGTTTTGACATTGAAAATTGATTTACTCCCCCTACAGTCAAGATATGAACTTGAAATTTTACACAGAGTATAGTCATATAATGGACTAAATGTATGCCAAAAATCAGCCAGATCAGTTGAGTTTGAGACATTCAACTCCTTTGGCAGGCAGAAAAGAGGAACAACCCCACCATAAATGTGAATCACCCCACACTGGGCCCAAAATAGGTGGAATTGACCTGTAATATTATGATACAGACTATATCCAAAAATGGAATGAATTGGATGTGTGGAAGTGGCTGAAATTGAGGGGAGGGGAAGGATAATCAAAAGTGAATTACACAAGATGTAGAGCAGGCATGGATCTGATATCAGGCCACTAGTGTAATATGTATATGGGGAGCTCATATACCAAATATCAGCCTAACCAGACTCCATTTAGGCATTGCTCCACATCATCCCCCCTAACTCACAATTTCCTCCCCAGGGCCTTCCATCCATACCATTACCCTGAAAAGTCACAGTTGGCTCATCCAAACACATTCATAACATCCCTCAAAATTTCAGATATCTTACTGCAATGTGAGACCTTGCAGAATATTTTCAAGTTTCACTGTAATACACCCTCCAGTGGGGGCACTTCCAGAGCTCCAATGACTCTTATTTTTTGTAGGCCACACCTGGTCACCATTTGAGGCCCAGGTGCAAAATTTCAGGCCATTCTAAGCACTTCTGGCATTGGTCACATGACCCAGATCTTCCCCTCCCCCTGCTTCACTCAGTGATCCAATTTGCATGGACTTTGTGGCCATTTGTAGTAGTAGTGGGTGACACCCCATGATTCCAATTTGAAGACATTCCATGGAATATTTATTGAGTTATTCAAGAAACATTCCAGATCAATTCAATTTGAGGTCAGAACCACAGTATTTCCACTAAATACTGTAGTTCTGACCTCAAATTGAATTGATCTGGAATGTTTCTTGAATAACTCAATAAATATTCCATGGAATGTCTTCAAATTGGAATCATGGGGTGTCACCCACTACTACTACAAATGGCCACAAAGTCCATGCAAATTGGATCACTGAGTGAAGCAGGGGGAGGGGAAGATCTGGGTCATGTGACCAATGCCAGAAGTGCTTAGAATGGCCTGAAATTTTGCACCTGGGCCTCAAATGGTGACCAGGTGTGGCCTACAAAAAATAAGAGTCATTGGAGCTCTGGAAGTGCCCCACTGGAGGGTGTATTACAGTGAAACTTGAAAATATTCTGCAAGGTCTCACATTGCAGTAAGATATCTGAAATTTTGAGGGATGTTATGAATGTGTTTGGATGAGCCAACTGTGACTTTTCAGGGTAATGGTATGGATGGAAGGCCCTGGGGAGGAAATTGTGAGTTAGGGGGGGATGATGTGGAGCAATGCCTAAATGGAGTCTGGTTAGGCTGATATTTGGTATATGAGCTCCCCATATACATATTACACTAGTGGCCTGATATCAGATCCATGCCTGCTCTACATCTTGTGTAATTCACTTTTGATTATCCTTCCCCTCCCCCTCAATTTCAGCCACTTCCACACATCCAATTCATTCCATTTTTGGATATAGTCTGTATCATAATATTACAGGTCAATTCCACCTATTTTGGGCCCAGTGTGGGGTGATTCACATTTATGGTGGGGTTGTTCCTCTTTTCTGCCTGCCAAAGGAGTTGAATGTCTCAAACTCAACTGATCTGGCTGATTTTTTGCATACATTTAGTCCATTATATGACTATACTCTGTGTAAAATTTCAAGTTCATATCTTGACTGTAGGGGGAGTAAATCAATTTTCAATGTCAAAACTTGTTTGGCCCATATCTCCATAAGTAATGCATGGATTGGGCTGGAATTTTGATATGATTTGCGTACCAATGGCCTCCTAACAGGTGCCACATTTCAGACATGTCCGCCCAGCGCTTAGTTTCCGGCATCTTCCGGTGTTCCGGTCCTCCCTGCCCAGTTCCCCCTCTTTAGGTTCATGTATTGGGCTGATTTTTGGCACATAGTTGCTTCATAGTGACCTCATACTATGTGTGAATTTTCAAGTCCCTAGCTATTTTATAGGGGGAGGAAATCAATTTTTAATGTCTAATCCTGTTTGGCCCATATCTCCATAAGTAATGCATGGATTGGGCTGAAATTTTGATATGATTTGCATCCTAATAGTCTCTAATTATGTGCCAAATTTCAGACTTGTCTGCCCAGCGCTTATTTTGCGGCAATTTCCGGTGGTTCCGGTGCTGTTTTTACTGTTCTCATTGTTCAGGCACTAACCAGTGGCCCTGGGCCTGGTTTTTTCACTGTATCAGGGTCCCTAGGGGTCCATCCATCCATCCCAGGCACCACCCCCTGGTCCTGGGCCCCCATTGGGCTGGATGGGGAAATTTTTCTGGATGTAGTTCATCTAATTTCCGCATTTAGGCTTTTTTCAATAGGAATCAGTGTATTATGTAACTGGATACCATTTGGGAATCATTATATACATATTTTTAGTCACCCCAAACCCAGTATGGAAATTATCCTAAATAGGAAATGATTGGATGCAAATCCATTAAGAACCCAACTGAGCCATTGGCTGATATTAAAATGCCTGGGGTTACCACAGCTGATGCAATAGCCAACCTGATGCATCAAAAATGCGGTAACGGTAACTTACTGTAATCTTTGCAAAGCTCTTACGGTAACTTACTGTTTCCAATGCAAAAAGGCTACATCATCAGGTGGCCCATCACTGCTCTCTTAAAGAAACACATTTACCCCCTATTTTTTCCACCACTAGAAAAGATCACTATGAGCGACGAATTCAAGATTCGGGTTACGAAATTGGCAGTAGATGGTACGAACTGGGTCACATACCGCGACCGGATTATGTGGCCCTTGATGCGAAAGGCTCCTTGAGCACCTTACAAGTGACGCGATTACGTCAGACTATAGCGCTGCTGGTACGGTTGATGGACTTACACCGGAGGCTCGATGGAAGAAGGACGAGGCCATGGTTAAGCAACTTGTGGCCGGCTCAGTCCCCGATATGGTGTTCAGCCAGATTAAGGCTGGACTAAAAGCCAAGGAGGTCTGGGATCAGCTCCGGGCTTTATATGAAGGACGGTCGAAGTTAATTTTGGTCGACTTATGAAAGCGATTACAGAATACTCGCTGTGGTGCGGATGACGATGTCCATGCGCACTTCGACAAATTGTCCGATCTTAAAGAGCAGTTGGCAGCCATGGCGCCACTATTCTGGACGAAGAATACAGAAACATTCTATTGGGATCACTCCCCGACTCATACGATAATACGATAAATTCGATTATGGCTGCCGCGGATCTCAGTGGCAAGTCTATTACGCTGACTCTGGTAATCCGCCTCGTGACAGATGAGTATGACCGGTGAACCCTGAAGAAGGGGAAGTCCAAATCAAATAACGACGAGGCCTTCCATGCCAACGGGCAAAGGAAGAGCAAGAAGGATGTCGAGTGCTTCAATTGCCACCGAAAGGGACACTTCAAAGTGGACTGTTGGGCAAAAGGGGGAGGAAAGGAAGGCCAGGGACCCCATGGATCGCCGAACTCTAGGATGGGTGCTAAGGAAAGCACCTCAGCAGCTGCACATGCTGACATTGAGGCATGGGCAACAATCGAGGCCGTCGGGCCACAGCCAGATATTGCGGCAACAACGAACGAACGGACAAAATCCCCTGCTTATGCCGAAATATACGATTCAGGGGCCACCTGACACATGTCTCTGTATAAGGAGCAATTCATTAATTACCATCCTATCGACCCTCACCCAATCCTTGCAGCTAATAACCGAGTATTCCATGCTATTGGTGCTGGCGACTTAAAGATTCAAGTGCCAAATGACAGGAAATTCACCCCAGTCATCTTGCATGATGCCCTCCATGCTCCAGAACTTGGATTAACAGTCATTTCAATAAACCGAATTATGAAAGCGGGTCACAAAGTCCTATTCGACGGAAACTCGTGCAAAATCAAAAACCTGAAAGGTGTCCTTATTGGATGCATCACTGGCGGCGATAATGGCTTATACAAAGTCGAACATGCTAATTCGGCAGCTACAATTGCATGCAAGACGGTGAAGCTCTCGGATCTTCACAGATGATTGGCCCATATTTCGGTCGATACAATACGCACGCTTATCAAAAACAACGTTATCGAGGGCATCAACCTAATTGATGACATCAAGGATTTTTCCTGCAACTCCTGCAAGTATGCCAAGGCCACACGGAAGGCCATCAAGAAAGAGTGGACAGCCCCACTCGCCTCCTCATTCGGCAAGGAAATTCACACAGACATTTGGGGGCCATCACCCCTAAATTCCTTAGGCGGGTGCTCATATTACATCACATTTACAGATGACGCCACGAGATATACAAAGCTTCGACTATTACGTACAAAGGACGAGGCACTTGATGCCTACAAAGACTTCACAGCTTGGGCGAAGACGCAGCACAGAGTCCAAATTAAACGGCTTCGATCTGACTGTGGAGGTGAATACACAAGTCATGCATTCACGAAGTTTCTAGGGGATCAGGGCACAGAGTGCCGATTAACCACCCATGATACTCCCCAGCACAACGGAGTTGCCGAATCACTGAATTGGCGGATTCTCAAACGAACTCGCACTATGTTACATCAATCCCAATTGGGGAAAAATCTCTGGGGCGAGGCTGTGAATTGGGCCATCTGGCTCAAAAACCGTACCTCTATGCATGTCTTAGGCCACATGATGCCACTCAAACAGCTTATGAAGGAAAAGCCGAACCTCGTGAATATCCCTATTTGGGGCCAACGAGTCTGGGTTCACAACGACTCTGGATCGAAATTGGATGAACGTGTGAATGAAGCCTTTTGGGTGGGCTATGATAACGACAGCCCACACACTCACAGAACTTACTGGAAGGGAAGGAACAAAATATCCGTCGAACGTAATGTAAAATTCACTACCTTGACAATTGACATTTCTGTCGATCCCCAGTTATGAGCTCAAGGCCACGGATAGATCCCCTGCCGACCTCCAACAACTCTCCAGATCCTGAAGACTCAGATGACGCCAAAACCCTAAATTCTAGGCCAACTACCCCCGCCGAACCCCCTCCTATGCCAAAACAGACCCACCCACTGAACCCGAACGACGCTCCACACGTGTCCCCAAACCGTCTCAATATGTGCAATGCCTTGCACAGGGTGAAGGTACAGTTCATGGATACACACACAAATCTGACTCTCAGATCCCCGGTGTCAGGGGGAGCAGTGATAATATCGGCAAGAATTCAGCATCTCTCGTAAATGACGCCATATATCATATAGAATTTAATGACGCAGCTTTTGCGACGATTCAAGATATCGACGGTGATCCAAAATCTCTGGAAGAGGTGAAGTCACGAACAGATTGGCCACAATGGAAAAAGGCTATCAATATCAAACTCAAAACCATCAAAGACGCCGGAACTTGGGACAAAGTACCAAGGCCACCCGGCAAGAATATCATCGATTGCAAGCTCATATTCAAAATCAAACGAAAAGCTGATGGAACCATTCTAAAGTACAAGGCACGTCTAGTTGCCTGTGGTTTCACACAGATTTATGGCATTGATTACTACGAAACATATTCCCCCGTCGTGCGACTCACAAGTTTTCAGATGATTATTGCATTTGCTGCCCGAAACAATTGGGATATCGACTCTTTCGATTTCAACGGCGCATACCTCAATGGTGAACTTGACGAGAATGAAGAAATTTATATGAATTTCCCCCCAAGTACAGACCCCAGGGGGAGAATACAATCCTACGCCTACGGAAGACTCTGTACGGTCTTAAGCAAGCTGGATGGTGATGGTATGACTCATTATCCCGCGCACTCAATAGTCTCGGTTTTAGCGCAAGCCATGCTGATCCCGGTGTGTTCCATACCCAGAAAGATGGGGAGGAATTAATTTTGGCAATCCATGTGGACAATTGCACGTTTACGGGCCCGTCGAGGGCATTGCTTGATGAATACAAGCAGAAAATCAATGAAAAGTACTTGATTACTGACTTAGGCCACTCCATTGGCTACTGGGCATTAAAATCGAGCGAGATCATGAACTACGGACAATCTGATTATCACAGACATCGTACATTGACTCGATTGTTTCGCGGTTCTCACTCAGCGACTCGAAACCTATTAATACCCCAATGGAACCCGGGGCCACACCCACTCGAGAGGATTCTGTGATGAATCCCACAGATATCGAACGAATGAAGCGGACCCCCTATCGCGAGGCCATAGGGAGCCTTATGTACGCATCTGTGGCCACGAGGCTGGACATTACTTTTGTGGTATCGATGCTATCGCAGTTCCTTGACAGGCCGGGACCCACACACTGGGAGGCAGCAAAATGAGTTATACAGTACCTATCAACGATGAAGAGTCTTAGCCTGACATATGGGTTAAAACAACATGACCTACTCAGGTACATGGATGCGGATGGAGCAACGCAGGAGCACCGTTGTGCAATAACAGGATACACTTACCTGATAGACGGAGGAACCGTCTCCTGGAGCTCCCGAAAGCAGGAGCTGATCACACTCTTGATGGCCGAGGCAGAATATGTCGCCACAACTCAAGCTGCCAAGGAAGGCATTTGGCTACGAGGCCTCATTGCCGAAATTTTCCATACTCAACTCAAAGCCACGACTCTATATTGCGATAATCAAGCCACATTAAAGCTTGCAATGGGCGATAATTACCATGCCTGGACGAAACATATCAATATCTGTTTCATTTTATCCGCGAGACGATTAAAGACGGCATTTTCAATTTGGTCTACTGTCCCACAGAGACTATGACGGCCAACATTCTTACAAAATCCCTTGGGGCGACAAAATTGAATTTCCATGCCGAAGGACTCAGACTACATCGTGCTTGAGGGGGAGTGTTGGAGCGAGTGGATACGGAAGCGACCGGGTACGATGTCGGAGACAAGCGCGACCCCTGTGAGGCTATGCCGACGACCTTGCCAATCGTCAATCCGCCAATCTAGCTAAAAACTGTAGCTGAGTTTCACCAGCGATCTTTTACCTCTTTGTTTTGCTGGCACCACTGGCAGTCGGACATTCTTTTTCTTTTCTCTAACCCATTTTCATGTGTCTTCTACCCTCCTGTAAATACTATAAAAAGTCGGGCTTAGGCCCTCTAAATGCTAAGGACTTCTCTGTGTGTGTTCTTCCTGCCACCTGCTTAATTCACCTGGGCGACTCGAGTCTCACTGATCCACCAAATTCGTCCTCACCCACTTAGTAATCAGGGGGAGTTGTTCTTGCGCGAATACCATAACTCTCACTACTGGGCCCCCATTGGGCTGGATGGGGAAAATTTTCTTGGATGTAGTTCATTTAATTTCCGCATTTAGGCTTTTTTTTCAATAGGAATCAGTGTATTATGTAACTGGATACCATTTAGGAATCATTATATAATATTTTTAGCCCCCCCAACCCCAGTATGGATATTATCCTAAATAGGAAATGATTGGATGCAAATCCATTAAGAACCCAACTGAGCCATTGGCTGATATTAAAATGCCTGGGGGTTACCCCAGCTGATGCAACAGCTAACCTGATGCATCAAAAACGTGGTAACAGTAACTTACTGCAATTTTTGCAAAAAACTTGTGGTAAGTTACCATATCTGATGCAATAAGTCTACAGCATCAGGTGCTCGAACTTCAAACATGCGCACCCCCACGGCCTCAAACACATGCACCCGCTCTGCGGGTCTTGTGACCGCATACAAGCAAGGAATCCAGGAACCCGAGGAATGAGACCGGCAGTACACCACATCCCAGCAGTGCTGGGGTGTGGTGTTAAGGTATGCACATTTTCCCTTATGCACAGGGGCAGCTTCATGCTGCCCCTTTTGCATGCCTTTAATTTTTTACTAATAATAAGTATTGTCTTCATTGTAGGCCCGATCTCTACTACCCATGCAATTCCCCCCCAGTTCGAACAATGAGGACAATGTAATAGGTCATCCTGCTCAGGAATTCCAGGTCTCATGACCCCACACGACCGAAGATCAAAACTGCAAATGCGATAAACTATACACCCACCCCAGCATTGCTGGGGTGTGGTACGTAAGGTAAGTCTAATCATTCTAGAGTGAAATGGGCCGCATTAGGCTGCCCATTTTGCCCCACTCTAAGGATTTACTAATCATAACAATCATTTTCATTACAGGCTTGATCGCTAGTACCGAGGCACCTGGCCTCAAATGATCATGGCCCCTGGCCCCAAATGATTACAGCCCCTGCCTCCAATGATTGCAGCCCCTGCCCTGAACAATCGCAGCCCCCACCTCAGACGATCACACCATCGGCCTGGAATGCACACAACCCCCCTGCCCTTGAATACACACACTCCCCACCTCTAACAAGAACAACGCCATCATTACGGTTCCTATGACTGTGTACAAGCAAAGAAACCAAATGATGATCCCTCAGGGATACTAGGCAGTTATCCTTATTCTAGTGTCTTGTTTTGCGTGAAAGGGGCAGCGTTAAGCTGCTCTTTTCATGCTGCTTTAATTTTTGACTAATAATATGAATTTTATTATAGGAACTATCGCTGAGGCCTCCTAATCCCGCGCCTCAAATGATGATGACAACAATGGTTGACTGTCGACTATGATTGCATTGTCGTCATTATGGACAATCTCGGATCTTACAACCCAGAATGTCCAATCAACCTGAAGATCAAGCTGACTAGAAGGACCCCACACCCCAGCGTTGCTGGGGTGTGGTCATAAGGTAAGCATGCTTATTCTACTGGATTTTGCGTGAAAGGGGCAGCTCTGAGCTGCCCTTTTTGATGTTCTACTAATAATTTTCATTATAGAGTATTCCTGCATCCCACTCACACACCCGCGTCTCTAGAGCCAATGATGATGACAATTCTATGGTTGTTGTTGTATATTTTGGAGTTTGCGAGGAGTAGAGTGGAAAGGGTGCTGGTTGCATTTTGTATCTAATACACAAATTAAATATACTGCCATCATTGCAGATGTCCTTGTGGGCTTGTGGAGATATGGCAATGTAGAGCTGAAGAATGATGCAGAAATAGAGGATACTGTTGGGAGTGACTCCAGGGGATGGTTTGGGGTATATAGGAAACATCAGAGCTCAAAATATAAGTAATACAAGTTAACCTAGCTGACTAGTGCTTCTGGTTACTCTTGTTATATCAGCAGGCTCTGGGTTCAAATCTGACTGACTGAACATTGTAAGATGTTCTTTTATGGAGAAACCCGGGGCACTGATTCCTATGGGATACCGTGGATACCATGGGTGGTATGAGACCGCATTTATATATGACTTAAGTGTGGTATCATACCATCCTTGATATATCACCCCTACAGCATCTGGTGTTGCAGGATCTCGGCTTGCCACGGGATTGGGAACTCGTCTGGTATAGTCATAGCGTTGAGTTTCTGGTAATCCACACAAAACCTCGGTTTCCCATTCCTGTATGCTATTACTACGGGGGCAGCCCAAGGACTTTTTGAGGGTTCTACTACTTCTTGATGGATCCACTTATCCATCTGCTCGTCGATCACCAGTCTTTTCGCTGGGGAGGCCCCATACATCAGCATGGAGACTGGGTGAGCCTCCTCTTTTGTGCGGATCTTAGCAATTGTATCCAATGTCCCCAGGCGATCATTGAAACTGAAGGCCTGAATGTGTTTTCTGATCAGCTTCAGCGTCTTCGCTCGTATGTCCGAAGGAGCATCTGGAGCTATGTCTATAAGCTCCTCCAGCTTCTTTGATTCATACATTGTTGGGTCCGTGGGTTCTGACGTCTTGGGGCCCCACAGCTTGTCAGGATCATCAGGTTCAGGGGGGATCTCCAGCGCTCGCAACTTTGCCAGCGCTTGATTGGATAGGTCCCTGTCCCCTAATGATCCCCAGGCTATCTTCTGCACTACTTGGGTGTAGGCTCTCAAACGTTGCGTCTGCTCCTTGTCCTTGGCTCCATCGAAGTATTGCTTGGGGTCATGTAGCATGCCTGGTATGTCACCCCTGCGAATCCATTCCGTGGAGGGGGACGTATTAGCTACAGGTACTGTGAGCTCTTCCGACTTGAGCAGCATCGAAGGGGCTGCCAGGAAGCAACCATTGCTCATGGAGAGCGTGACCCTCTCCATGAACCACTCATCGCGCCCTTAGCTGGACCTTCCATGGGAACCCTGGCGACCCAACCAGAATGGATCCTCACGTCCCTTGCAGCTTTCAGCAAGCAGGGTGTGCATTGGTGTTCTTGGTTGTTGGTAGGGTTCCTGGAAGCAGCTAGGTATGCAGCACGATTTTTTATCTCTGGAGGATGGTGGGGCTGAACTTGAAACTTCTCTGGTGAAAAGGGGGTTGAGTAGGCAAGGACATCAAACTGTTCCCCTGGCTGGTTAATTGCCAGGCGCGTTTCCTGTGCTGTCCTCAGCACCGAGACTTTGTAATTAACCTGGAAGTCTTCTCCCTAGTAGTACCGGGACATTCATGCCTGGGATCACGTAGGCTTCTTTGACGAATTCCAGGACTTGGTTATTTGTCGTGGGCATGAAGATGCGAAGGTTTATAAAACCAGAATCTTTGCTTGGTTGGTGAGCTCGAAGAGGCTAAGTTTCATTCCCTGTTGTAGTTTCGGGCGGTGCTCTAGGGTGTTGTAGTATTCCTCTGAATATCAGGGTGATGTCGGTGCCTGAATCCAGTTGTAACTGTACTTCGGGACTTGAAAGAGACCCCTAAGTGGCCCCCGTACATGCTGAGAGCTGTAATACCGAGGGCAGATTTCCCTGGGGGTGTAGTCTAGCTTTACGACAACGAATGACCTTCACTGGAGGGTCGTTCAGTGATTCTCGAAATCCGAGCAGAGGGTCCTTGGCTGACATCAACCTTGTCGCCGTGGCTGCGACCCTTCTATGTGTTCTTTCGAGGTCCTTGGAAGCTCGTTTCTCTGGTGGCTTCTTCAGCGGGTCCAGGGGGACTTTTACGGGAGGGGGAAGCAGTATATTACTCGTTGCTATATTTTACATTATGCAACAAGTCAAGGTGTGTTTCTATGTACATGGGCTTCCCATGGGGTACAGGGGGGCCAGATGATGAAGCTAGTTTCATCTGCCCTGTATTTAAAAATTTGGCACCGCATCAACCATCGCTGAGTACGCAGCCTTATAGTCAGGCATTTCGTACTGCCGGTGCTCCTTTTTAAGGGTTCTCCTTTCGAGACAATTAGAATATGCCCCGAAGTGCTTGCAATCCCTAACCCAATGTTTTTCACTTCCGCACGCAAAGCATTTTTGATTTGGCTTGTGATGGCTAACCACAGTGTCATCCCAAGGGTAGGGATAGGTCTTTTCTGCCATGTCCGCCCTTTTTTCCCGTGGGTAAGGGCAGCATGGTGGATGATAGGGTCTGCCCCCTGGGTGTCTTCCCACACTGAATGCCATCGAAGTGGCTTTCCCTCCTTCTGCTTCCTCACTAGAGTAGTAGAAGGCCCCATTGGGATTGTCGCTGTACTTGGAGTGCAGCGAGTCTCTTTCACTCCTTTCTTCTTTGTCCTCCTGTGCCATGAAATTCGCCCTCTTCGAGTTTTTTGTCTCCTGGCAACGTCAATAGTGCTGTGATGACCTCCACTGCATTACTAACGTCACCTTGAACTGCTTGGCGTGCATTAGAACTGATTCGATCGGGGGTCTATCGCTCCACCTCAATACTACATCCCATTCCATGGGGGCATTATTCATCACCGATGCTGTTTCCTCAGGGCTATTGGGTGTGAAGCACAGGAAAATGCGAGAAAGGAGGATGTGTTGCTGGATGTATTCGGTGGGTGTTTCCTTGTTATATTTAATTCGTTGGGCCGTATACCAGGCCTCTCCCAAGTACTGGTGCAGTACCCATTTTCGTAGGGTGTCCCAGGACTGTACAATGGAGTGCTTGATGGGTACTGAATGAGCCCGCCAAGCCATGGCCACTGCCCCTTTGAACCTGAAGGCAGCGATTTGGGCTAGTTGGTTCTCTATTGCCAGACCTAGCCCTACAAGATCATTTCACTCATAGAGCCAATCAATCACCATGTCCTGATCGCCATCCCATTCGGGGACGGCAGCCCATTTCAGCTGGTTATCCCAAGTCACTCCTGACAGGGGGGCATTGAACGAAGCTCCTACAGGCCCCGGGGGTCCTGGGGTCCAGGGGGGCCAGGAGGCCGGGGGGGCCCAGGAAACCACCCTTGCCTGGGAATTCTCCACTAGGAGGTACTCCTGGGGCTGGGCTGCCTTGCCCTGGGCCTCCCCCTCCTGAACCTCCTCCTTGCCCAGGCTCACTGCTGTCACTCAGAGGCCCACCTCCACCTTTGTTCGAGCCCTGTGGGCGAGAGGGGGGAGGGGGAGAAGGGCCCTTGTCCTTGGAGTCCTCCATGGGGAGTCCCAGGCTTTCCTTCTGCAAAGAGCCTTGCAAAGGCATTGGGCGGTGTGCTGGCTCCCAGGCTTTGAAAGGGGCATGCTCGTGGGGTTATGGGGAAAAAGAGTGCGTGAAAGGGAGAAGGGCTCTGTCTTGACTATATTCGTGTAGTAGTCATGAGCCCTTGTGGCTCCCGGGGCTGGCAAAGTGGGGGTATCTGTGACAGAGTTCCAGGCATGGCCTGGGTACTCGTCTCCTTCTCCCGTGGAGTTTGCTTGCCTAATCAAATAATTGGTGAAGGGCAAACAAGCACGAGAGGGGCCCGCAGGTTGAAGCATGAGGGGGTCTCCACTAGGATGCCTCCCCATTGTGCGTTCGCCTATAGGGCTCATTTCCCAGGATCCCATGGGCTCCCTATTCATGACTTGTGATCTGGAAGGGGTCCAGAGAGCATTCTGTAGCCCTTCTCCCAGCGTAGAGACTCGCTGCAAGATGGCCACTAGCTTATTCTGGGGGTGCTGCATAGGAGTGTCTGACTCTCTGGGCGTAGAGTCGTAAAGGGGGATGTCTTGCCAGTTCGAAGGGGAAGCGTCTAAGTCAATCAATGAGGCCCAGAGCACCGATGAATTCCCAAGCCTTGTCTGATCGGAAGGGGGCATCAGCCAGGCTGGCAGGTTTATAATAGAGCCCAGCCCTGCCCTTGGGCCTTGATCGGGGCCCAAACTCGCACTGATACTTGGCTCTTCGAATTCTGAGCCAGGGATGAAGAGACCTAGGCCATGGGGATCGGTGTTGACCCTGGGAAGAGGCTGCATGTTGAGTGCTTCCTCCAGGTTCACGTTGTACTCAGCGAATTTCAATGCTTGGTTACCCGAAAAGGGGTGCCTCGTTGCAGTTATGATAGGATGCATCCCTTCGATGTCACCTTGGATCGCCTCCCATCCTGTAGTCAATGCTCGCCTGGCAACCTTCTTCGTGGGGAGACAGGGGTCGTGCCAGGCTTTATGTAGACGATCCCTCAACTCAGGCATAGGAGGGAGAGAATCTTCGGAGGCCATGGGCGTGGAGAGAGTCTCGCCCTGGTGGAGTTTCCTCAGCTTATAGAGCTGCACGAAGGTCAGTTCGACACGAAGCTTCAACAGCTTATCGGCCATCCTTAGCTCCTCAATACATTTGGACATCCATAACTGCTCTGTCAATTTCCCTTCACGATCTATTACAAATCAATGGTCCTCCTCCCCTACTATAGCTATGACATCTGAGATTACATTCTGTAGCCTCTCTATTCCCGTTTGCACTGTAATTAGGAGTTCCCTATCCATGTGCCATTCTCATTGCTCTTCGTCGTATACAAAGTACGTCTGGTTGTATTGTGCAGGGGCGAACTTTGTCCATACCATTAGGAACTGGTAGGTGGTGATGGGAGCAGATGAGAACGGGTCGGTGTACTTGTTGACCAGTTCGTCCAAGCGTTGGGTGACTTCCTGATAGCACTCCATCGAACGTAACCTAGGTGGGATGGCTACACATTCGTGCGTTGTGGCGTGATAGAGAATGTCCTCATGTTGGGACGAAGGGACATAGTGAGGGATTGCCATGTGAGGGTTCTGCCTGGGCATCCTCACACATTTGCTCATGATAGGGTGCAGAGGAGGGAGACAGAGGGTAGATTGGGAGTTGTGAGATGTAGAGGGTGAAGTTGGTTCAACAGCCTCATCAGCTAGAGGGAACCAATGTAATATCGCGTTATTTGACTTCAAATATACTGGGAGTCGTTGTTAGACGAGGCGGAGTCGACATTCCTGTAAACAGAAGGAAGAGAGAAATCCTCCCACTCTATGCACTGGCTTCGAGCAGGCGGGCCACGCACGAGGCTAAGCACTGGCTTCACCTCGTACGTGGAAGAAGCAGAGGGAGAGGGGGAAGGAATGTGGGAGGTGTGGTAGTAGCTGGCGAAAGGGCCAGACTACTATCTAAGGGCAAAGGGATGATCAGCTGATAAAGTAGGGATAGGGAGCTTACTTAGTAGAGTCGCACTTGTATGCGACTCTCCCTTATCCTTCTTAACACCGTGCTCTGTGGTGATGGTTTGGGTAGCTTCACTGAGTGAGTCATAACGTGACTAGGTCGCATGGCTACATAGTTCACAGGTTTCACAAGAGCGAAGGAGTCCGGGCAAAAAGATGGATTTGATTCCACTGCGCCAGCGACTTAGAATCGTCGCAGCCACGCTATTACGTAATCGTACAGAGGACGGGACGAACAGGGAAATAACAATTATGTACATACAGAACCTTGAGTACTATATTACAGACTTTCCATATTGGGGAGCACCCCGATGAATCACCTGCTGAATATATACAGCGGTGCATCCTCCTTTCCCGCATCTTCCTGGGCTTCACCCCCAATAGCCCTGAGGAAACAGTGTCAGTAATGAACAACACCCCTGCGGAATGGGACATCATACGGAGTGACAGACCCCTGATCAAATCAATCCTAATGTATGCCAAACAATTCAATGCAACATTAGTAATGCAATGGAGGTCCTCACAGCACTATCGATGCTGCCAGGAATCAAAGAATTCCAAGAGAGTGAATTTCGTCATGCAGGAGGATGCAGCAGAGAGGAGCGACCAGGAATTGCTGCACTCTCAATACAGTGACAATCCAGCAGCCCATGTTGTAGTATAGATGTATCAAACATGGTATGGTACCAGTGTTAATTAATATATCAGCAGGGTATGGTACCAGTGGTAACTTACCATGAGTGATATATCAAGCAGTATCAATACCATGGTACAAAATGGCCCCTCACTGCCATTGCCTTGCTTGTCACTGCCCATATAATGTTACTTACTATATTAGGAATTTCTGTATTAGGAATTTCCATATTAGGAATTTCTATATTAGGAATTCCTATATTGGGAATTACTATAAAAGGAATCACCAAATCAGGCATTTATTTAATTTGATACAGAATACAGTGCCCATATGCATCCCCAGCTCTCCCCACCTCCTGCACACTACCCTTGGTTGACTATCCAAATAACACCCACCATTGCCAGAGATTGGCATTGGATCTGAGAATAACTCTGGCTACTTGTACGTGATGCACACATGATCATGCAGGTGTCATGTGAGAATTTGCTATTGGGCGAGTTGTCCTGATACCAGGGCATCTTGGTGGAAGAGAAATGGGGGAGGAGGACTAGAAAAATATAAGCCTGACAAGGGATCCCTTGCATAGAGCTCATACCATGCGAAACTGACCTCACTAACAGTACTGTGGGCAACCAAATGAGTGGTTGGCAACAAGACAAGTGGTTGAGCAATAAGATGAATAGTTGGCTGAAAAGATGCATGATTGGGCAAGAAAATGCGCAATTGGGTGACACATGCATGATTGGGCAATGCGGGGTTGGCCAATAAGATGTGTGGTTGGGTGAGAAGATGAGTGGTTGAGTAGTACAGCTTCCAGCTTCTGGTGTAAATGAATGAGACGAGAGGGAATAGCAAGAGGGGTTGCCAGATATTGTCAGGATCAAATTGACATTTGCTTCCGCCTAAGGACTTACCTGTCAGAGTATCATTCTTCATTGACTCTATCATATGGCGCCTACTTCCTCAAATGCTCTTGTCTCCTCTCTCCCTCCATTCACTATGGGGGTTATTGTCATCCTTGCCATTATTGGCATTTCTCTTATTATTATTGCCCTCCATTCTATCAGGCCTCAGTCAGCGGGCTATGGGCTGGGTAGGCAACCAGTGGCAGCATTGGTGCCCTTGTCAGCACCTGTCGTTCCCTCACTCCCCACATGAGTCCATGGAGTTGCCAATTCAGACTCCCCCTCCCCCTCCTCTGCCCCCAGTCCCTGAATCCACATCATCACTTGTCCCAATCCATACTCCATCCACATCATTATGGTCCTTCGACACTTTGGACACCTTTGGAGTACCCAGGCGTACACTGCCTTGGAAGTACATACGCTAAGGGGGATACATATGGAAGTGGGCATAGCCATGTGGAGGTGTGCACAGGATTTGTAACATGGCTGCATCAGCTTAGTGAGGCTTAGTGATGGTGGCTGTGGAGGCTGACTGATGGGCTGTGGAGCCGGCACTCTAGGAGGATCCAGAAGGTTATGGAAGCTGACGGAAGGCTCTGGAAGGCTGGAGGCTGTGTGCAGGAAATAGTATTTATAGCCCTTCGCAATTGGGGATCACCAGTTTTGATCTCTCAGGATTCCCACTGTGATAGGTGCGAGACTTGTGTGTCCCTTGTTGTGTGGTGTATACTCAGGATTCCCACTGCGATAGCATGTGGTTAATTAATCTCTTTCCTCTTTCTGTTTGTGGCTTCAATGGCAGTGTTGCCCTGACAGAAGATCAAAACTCATCTCTTCAACCCACAAACATCTTCCTTATCCCTTCTACCTTCTCCTCTCATGGACAAAATCCCCACTGATGCCTTCTCCATCTTTGGCAATGCTGGAGTAGGCCTTCATCAAATGATGGAGGCACAACAACAATGGTATGAGCAGTTGGAGCAACAGAACCTTGTACTCCAGAACCTAGTGACTCACCTTCAGACTAATGCCTCTTCTTGTGAACCCCTGATGGCTGAAGTCAAGGTGATCACCAAGGCTGTTGTCGAGAACCTTCCTGCTCCTATTGTTGAAGTTCCTCCTGCTCCTACCACTACTCCTTCTATCTCTGCACGTCCCCCAAAGGCAGCTGATGCAGAGGTCTTTGGTGGTGATCGAAAGAAGGCTGATCCCTTTCTCTGCGCTCTCAAACTTAACATCACTATTCGACCCAACTCCTTTCCCAATGATCAGACAAAGATCCTCTATGCCTCTCCTACATGCAAGGAGGCAGTGCTGGTGATTGGGCTTCCAACTACACACGTGCTATCCTTGATGGTGATTCTCCCTTCCCTGATTGGGAAACCTTTTGCACCCATTTTGAGGCAGCCTTCGGTGATGCAGACCGAGAGGCTCATGCCCATCAGTGACTTCGTACCTTGAAGATGACTCGAGGGATGACCGCTGAGGAATACACGACGGCCTTTGAGGCCATATCTGGGAAAGTAGGCTTTAATGATGGAGCCTTGATGGATGCTTATGAGCATGGACTGCTCCGTAGCTTGGTCGAGAAGATACACCTCGACACCCTCCCAATGTCCCTTCAAGAATGGAAGGACAAAGCCACTCGCATTGATAAGCTGTGGCATCGCTTTAATGAACAGCACTCCTTCTCTCCCACCAACCCTCGCCAGGACAATCGTCCAGGAACAATTCAACCCTTCTTCCTCCCACTACTACTTCTCAACCTCCTCCAACCTCTTTCCGTCCTGCTGCTGCACCCTCTTCCTCCACTTATGAACCTATGGATGTAGACTCCAATCATTGTCAGAATAATCCTCGCCAAGTTGCTGGTCTGTGCTGGAATTGTAACAAACCTGGCCACATTGCCAGAGACTGCCCTGAGCCCCCACGCTCTCGTTCAGTCAGAGGTGCTCTGTCATCTGAGCAGATGGAGGAAGTGGTGGAGAGAGTCTGTGCTACTCTGGCACCCAAACCTGTTGAGGATGGAAATGATGGTGTGGCAAAGGATTTTTAAAGACGTCGACAGTGAAGGACACGCCCTGTTCGACAAACCAATTCTCTCTTCTTTCAACTTGTACAGTAGGACCCACAATGGATATGTTTGATCACGTTGACATTGATGGCCTACATGAAAGAGAAGACGTGTCATTATCCACAAGCCCACCACTCTATATCTATTCCACGCACCTTCGCCGGGCTACTGAGCTGAAGGTCCATCTACAGACCCTAGACAGTGGCCAGCCTATGGCAGTTGATGCCCTGCTTGATTCTGGAGCAACAGGGATGTTCATCGATCAGGAGTTTGTCAAGGCCAAAAATCTTACTACTCAGCAACTCCCACAGCCGATTCCGCTTTACAACATTGATGGTACCCTTAATGACGCTGGCTCAGTTTGAGAAGAAGTCGACCTCCTGATGTGCTTTGGCGACCATTCAGAGAGAAGTACATTTGCTGTGACTAGCCTGGGACGGGTTCCCCTCATTGTAGGGCACACCTGGCTCGTTCATCATAACCCTGAGATCAACTGGTCAATGGGTAAGGTAGCAATGACATGGTGTCCTGATGGATGTGGGTTGCGACGCATCCACGTTGTCTTAGCAAAGGAACACTCTGGACACAGCCTTAACCCCTCTACATCTGTATCTCCACCTGGTCCTCTTCCATCGCACAGTTGCCAAGGAGACCCTATCCTATCTTTGCCCAGCCAGTCCCTCCAGGCAAACGTGAGAGATGGGCATCTCCAGGGCGTACACCAACAGTTGAGGCCCGAGGGGGATCACAAGGGTGATAGAAATTTGCCACACCACCACTCTTCCCCATTGTCTTCACTTGACCAGACTGCGCCCTCGCCTCCCTCTTTAATAGAAAAGCCTAGTCCAGGTGTTCTATCAAAGAAAACAGGTGAGAGCTCACCTGGTGATAACCGGGAAGATGTGCATGGGGAAGATCGTATCTTTGTAGTCTTCCTTCACCCTGAAGAGCATATCTCTGCAACTGAATCTATATCCACCCGCCTTGCCATTGAACAGCATAAGAAGACCTTTAAGAAGCGCCCCTTTGAAGAAATGGTACCCAAACAGTACCACAACTTCCATGATGTCTTTGCTAAGGAATCCTTCGATTGCCTTCCCCCACGTCATCCCTGGGACCATGCTATTGAGCTAAAAGAGGACATTGTGCATACTGGGGTGAAATTATACCCATTATCCCCCAATGAGCAGCAAGAGATGGATGCCTTCTTGAAGGAGCACCTAGAGACTGGACAAATCTGCCCATCCAAGTCACCCATAGCTGCCCCTGTCTTCTTTGTTAAGAAGAAGGATGGAGGCCTACATTTTGTCCAGGATTATCGGAAGCTCAACACTGCTACAGTGAAAAATGCTTATCCTCTCCCCCTGGTGACAGACATCTTAAATTGAGTCACTCGGGCCAAGTTCTTCACCAAGTTGGATGTGCGATGGGGCTACAACAATATTCGGATGCGCGAAGGAGACGAATGGAAGGCAGCATTCCGCACCAACCGAGGACTCTTTGAACCACTTGTCATGTTCTTTGGGCTGACTAATAGCCCTGCCACCTTTCAAACCATGATGAATCACCTCTTCAAAGATCTTGTCGCAGAAGGAGTGGTAGCTGTGTACATGGATGATATTCTGGTTTTTACTGAAACACTCGCACAACACTACGAGGTAGTCCGAAAAGGTCCTCCAAATCCTGCAAGAAAATAATCTGTTCCTCAAGGCTGAAAAGTGCACCTTTGGAGCTGCAACCATGGAGTATCTTGGACTTATCCTATCCCCAGGACAAGTTGGAATGGATCCAGTTAAGGTTGCTGGAGTTCGGGAATGGCCATCTCCTACAACAGTCAAAGAGGTTCAATCATTCCTTGGCTTTGTCAACTTTTACCAACGACTTCATCGAAAATTTCTCACATATTGCCCATCCCCTTCACCAACTCACTCGGAAAGATGCACCATGGAAGTGGGCTGAGGATCAGCAGAAGGCCTTTGATCAACTAAAGACAGCCATCACCTCAACGCCCATTCTTGTGCATCCTGATGCTGATCAGCCCTACCATCTGGAAGCAGATAGTTCTGATTTCGCTACAGGGGCTGTCCTCTCCCAGCTAAGGGATGATGACAAGTGGCACCCAGTGGGATTTATTTCCAAAAGTCTCAATGATGTGGAGTGCAATTATGAAATTCATGACAAAGAGCTATTGGCAATCATCCGTGGCTTACAAGAATTTCGACACCTCCTCGAGGGAGCAGCACATCCAGTAGAAATCTTGACTGATCACCGCAATCTTGTCTATTTCATGATGGCCCAATCTCTCAATCGGCGACAGGCACGCTGGTCCTTGTTCTTATCCCGTTTTGATTTCCACATCACCCACCACCCTGGAAAGAGTTCCACTAAACCTGATGCCTTATCTTGCCGAGCTGATCATCATCATGGGGAGAAAGATAACCAAAATCAGACCCTTCTCCCACCCAAGCTCTTCCAGATTAAGGCAACAGAAAGCTTGCCCATACAGGGTCTTGGGGCTGATTTCCAGTGGAGGATCCATGACTCAAAGGATTTAGATGAGTCAGTGGCCAAGGCAATAAAGGATCTGGATGGATCTGAGGAGGATGGTTGGGTTGTATCTGATGGGCTTATCCTCCTCTGAGGAAAAGTTTATGTCCCATGCAATCCCAAGTTGCATCATGACATTGTCAAGGCTCATCATGACACTCCTGTGGCTGGGCACCCTGGTCGATGGAAGACAGTTGAGCTAGTCACTCACAATTACTGGTGGCCAGGAATCACACGATATATTGCCGACTATGTATGGGGGTGTGACAGATGCAATTGCACTAAAACATTCCCCACCATGCCACTAGGGAAACTCCAACCTAATCAGGTTCCAGATCATCGATGGCAAATCATCACCACAGACTTCATCACAGGCCTCCCACTCAGTCAGGGATATAATGCAATTTGGGTAGTGGTTGACTGCCTATCAAAATGAATGCATGCAATCCCAACTACAGATGAGGTTGACTCTGTAGGACTTGCTCGACTCTATCGTGACCATGTTTGGAAGCATCATGGCTTACCTGAAGAGATTATCAGTGATCGGGGACCCCAGTTTGCATCCTCCTTTATGAAGGAACTCAATCGTCTCCTTGGCATTCACACTTCCCTGTCTATGGCATACCATCCTCAAACTGATGGTCAGACTGAGTGAGTCAATCAGGAAATCGAACAATATCTACGCCTCTTCGTCAATGAGAGGCAGGATGATTGGTATGACTGGATGGCATTAGCAGAGTTCACCTATAATAATCGCATTCACTCTGCCACCCGACACTCTCCTTTTGAACTCGATACAGGCCAACACCCACGCCTGGGCACAGAGCCTACTCGGGAAACCTGCCTGGAAGCTGTTGACGAGTTTGTGAAACGTATGAAGCAAGCCACAGAAGAGGCCAAGTCTGCTCTTTGCCAAGCAGCACATGACATGGCACGCTTCTATGATGCTCATGCACAAACTGCACCCAGTTATGAAAAAGGGGATAAAGTTTGGCTTGATGCAGAAAACATCACAACAATGTGCCCTACCAAGAAGTTTGATGACAAGTGGTTTGGTCCCTTCCCGATTGACAAAGTTATCTCACCATCAGCCTATCAGCTAAAACTCACCTGGAACTTCCAACAAGTCCACCCAGTGTTCCATGTCAGCAAACTCCGCCCATTCATACCTGATCGTATTCCTGAGCAACGTCAGCCCCCAGTACCCAAACCGATCATTACGGCAAAGGGTGACACCGAATATGAGGTCGAGACAATCTTGGACAGTCGTCTCTATTGTACAAAACTGCAATACCTCGTTAAATGGAAAGGCTATGGCCCGGAGGAAAACAGTTGGGAACCAGAATCGAACCTCGGCAACTCTAAACGGCTCCTGGATGACTTCCATCGCCTCCATCCAAACTCCCCACATTGTATTGCAACTGCTATCTGGGATACCCTACCTTTCACCCACTTCGAAAATTTTACTGAGGTCCCCCAGCATACTTTATTTGACTGGACTCAAGGAAAACTCGTTGTGACGCTGAGTCCTAAAAGGGGGGTAATGTCAGGATCAAATTGACATTTGCTTCCACCTAAGGACTTACCTGTCAGAGTATCATTCTTCATCGACTCTATCATATGGCGCCTACTTCCTCAAATGCTCTTGTCTCCTCTCTCCCTCCATTCACTATGGGGGTTATTGTCATCCTTGCCATTATTGGTATTTCTCTTATTATTATTGCCCATGTTCTATCAGGCCTCAGTCAGCGGGCTATGGGCTGGGTAGGCAACCAGTGGCAGCATTGGCGCCCTTGTCAGCACCTGTTGTTCCCTCACTCCCCACATGAGTCCATGGAGTTGCCAATTCAGACTCCCCCTCCTCCTCCTCTGCCCCCAGTCCCTGAATCCACATCACCTGTCTCAATCCATACTCCATCCACATCATTATGGTCCTTTGACACTTTGGACACCTTTGGAGTACCCAGGCATACACTGCCTTGGAAGTACATACACTAAGGGGGATACATATGGAAGTGGGGCATAGCCATGTGGAGGTGCGCACAGGATTCATAACACAGCTGCGTCAGCTTAGTGATGGTGGCTGTGGAGGCTGATTGATGGGCTGTGGAGCCGGCACTCTAGGAGGATCCAGAAGGTTATGGAAGCTGACGGAAGGCTCTGGAAGGCTGGAGGCTGTGTGCAGGAAATAGTATTTATAGCCCTTTGCAGTTGGGGGATCACCAGTTTTGATCTCTCAGGATTCCCACTGCGATAGTGTGTGGTTAATTAATCTCTTTCCTCTTTCTGTTTGTGGCTTCGACGGCAGTGTCACCCTGACAGATATAGTGTGAATGTGTGATGAGGTCATGCCATGCTTGGGCTTAGCAACTCAACACCAGAGATAGGGGGACTTAGAAATTTTCATGAAATTAAGATGATGGATTCAGTGAAGTGAGCAAAACAAAACAAAAAGAAGCTAAACTAGCTAGATAGCACAAGGAAATTACACAGTTATTTTTTGGGCGATGTGTGCATGCATTCAAGCACCCAAGAGACTTCTTCAACAGCAAGGGCCCACTTTTTCTGCTCTTCCACATGTTTCACACTCACATTCCCCCACCATGCCATTGGTTCCACCCACCCGCAATGAGGACCAATCACCTTTATGGTCAGCAGCAGGAGAAATATATCCCTTGTTACCTGGTTTCTCCATCCTCCAACTTGGTTGGCACACTTTCCACCATTTCTTCCAACTCCCACTGTGCAGAGTCAAGGCAGCATGGTGCGACATTGTAGGGAACCAGGTAAGGCTTCAAGCACACTGTATCCAGTTGTGGACTGCAACCAGACAATCTTTTGCTGGGAACCTTCCATTCTGCACAGACATAACAATAAGGTTAGTGATGAAACTCCTGTTTTTTTCATAGGGACTTATGCTGTCTTTTATGTTGCCCAGATCACCCTCAAAAATAACCCAATTGGCAAGAAGCTCTCCCCATTCTTTGGATGATGTGAGGGAGGTGGCATGCTTCAGGAAGGGACCATACCACTTAGGTGGGGCCTCCATGGACGCATTGATATTGCAAGTGTCCATAGCCCCATTCACAGGCAAGTCCACATCCGAATTGCTGATGGTGGGCATTGACTTGCAGGCTCTCCTGTGGACACTCTTGTGAGACTTCACAATGATCTTGGGTGGTGACAGGGGAGACTCTGGAGAGGAGGGAGGATCGCTGTCTGAATCATGGGCAACAGGTGTGGATTTTTGGGTATGAGAGGACTTCATTGACTTGGTCATTGGGGGTTCGGTATTCAATTCATCAACAATGGTCAGCCTAGCACTGTGTCTGGACTTTGAGGCTGATTTCACAGAGTCAGGAAAGATGATAGAACCACTCTCTGACTCTTCAACTTCTGGTGGCAACTTGCGAATGTTGTCATGGTGTTTCGCACTCAACTCAGATGATGTTGGAGATTCGGACACCAAGTCCACAATGCCTGCATGCTTTCTCGATTGGGGGGGTGATGCAGCTGACATATCAGACAAGTATGCCTTATGCTTTCAGCCATATTTCTTTGGATTGTTTGTGGGACATAGCATGTCACTTTTGGGGTGATTCTTGTCAACATCAGAGTTGGTGGTGATTGTGAATGAGACAGCAGGAGTGGGATGTACTCCTGAATTCATTCCCGGGTACGTGGTGATTGCTGAGATGGCAGGAGTCAGATCAAGCATTCCTGGGTATGTGGTGATTGCTGAGATGGCAGGAGTTGGATCAAGTGTTCCTGGGTATATGGTGATTGCTGAGATGGAAGGAGTCGGATGTGCCCCAGCAGGCATTCCTGGCAATGACGAAGCCACAGCTCCTGATGACGACAAGGATGTAGTCACCAACAACTGTGGGGTTGTGCTTGACAACAATGGTGTGATGGCCACCACTAGGGCATGTTCGTGTACTTGTGTGGCATGAGGTAGTATACCAGCCTGAGGTTGAGTGGATGGTGCAGAGGCTGGGGAAACAGTATCCGGCTCAAGGCCAAATACAGCACATTCATCATCACTGCCATGGTCATTACCTTCATTGTCCAATCTGAAGGAATGATCAAGAGAAGGAGAGCAGGAGCGATTGGGAGACGTGACATGAGGACAATGTGCACTATTCGTGACTGTAATGGCAACATCCTCACTATCAGCAATGGCAGGGGCTATCCCTATGCTGCCAGATCTCAATGACTGTAAAGATTGTGCATCATGAACTTCGTTTGCTATCAAGGCTATAAATTAGCATCTGTATTGCAGCACAAGGGAAGAATACTTATGGTATACCACATTCATGAACTCGCTGTATTTTGGCATTATCATGTCATTGAAAAGCTCATGGGCAAAACTTCCGAAATCGAGAGGATGATCTTCTACAGTTTCACCTCTATGGATATTAGATCAAATATTAGTAACTGCTCAAGTGCACTCAATGGTGTTAATACACACTGGCTTGTGACTAAATTGGCTATTGGCTGGATTTGTTGTAGACTGGCCCTTATGGCTACGTCTGATGCATCAGAATATATACAATACAGCCTAGCTGGAATCAAGTGACCAAGCATGGGGGCCGAGACCAGCCCTTCTTTGACATCTTCAAAGGCTCATTCTTGCTCTGCCCCCCAAGTCCAGCTTGTGCCTTTTCGTAGTAGTTCGAATAATGGCACTGCTCACTCTGAGTAGTGCAGTATAAAGTGCAAGAAGTAAACGGCCATCCCCAGGAATGTTTGCAGTGTTGCTCTATTATGGGGGTGGGCTAGGTCCATAACAGCCTTGATCTTTTCCTTGTGGGTCAACAACCCAAGTTGGGAGACCTTTTGCCCCAGTAGTAGGATAGAGGTGTACATGAAGTGGCACTTCTTGGGAGCCAAGGTTAGTTTAGCTTCAGCACATGCCTGTAGGACTTGGTCGAGGTGCTCCAGGTGCTCCTCATATGATTTTGAATATACTACGATGTCGTCTATGTACACCAGTGAGAATATCCATAGGAATGGGGTGAGGATAGATTGCATCATCCTCTGAAAGATTGAAGGGCCACTCCTAAGGCCAAAGGGCATTTGTTTGAATTGCCAGAGCCCTCAGTGAGAATGGAAGGCTGTTTTCTCTTTATCCTCCTCATCTATCGTCATCTGATGGAATCCTGCCAGCGCATCAAGGGTGGACAAGACCTGTGATCCTGACAGGGCTTGCAGGATCTCCATTTGTTGAGGGATCAGGAATTCATCAGGTATAGTCATGGCATTGAGTTTCCTGTAGTCTACACAGAATCTTGGTTTCCCATTTTGATATGCTATAACTACAGGGGCAGCCCAGGGACTTTTTGAAGGTTCCACCACCTCCTGACAGATCCACTTGTCCATCTGCTTGTTGATCACTTGTCTTTTCGCTGGAGAAGCCCCGTACATAGGCATGGACACAGGGTGGGCCTCCTCCTTCATGTGGATCTTGGCAATCATTTCCAACATCCCCAGGTGATCATCAAACCCGAACACCTGGATATGCTTTTTGATCAGAGCCAGAGTCTTCGCTTTTATGTCTGGAGGGGTGTCTGGAGTGATGTCTATGAGTTCTTCGAGTTTCTTTGAGTTGTACATAGTCGGGTCCACAGGCTCTGACGTTTTAGGGCCCCAAAGCTCATTGGGATCATTGGGTCCTGGGGGAATCTCCAGCACTCATGACTTCACTGATGCTTGATCTGATAGATACTTGTCCCCTAGTGATCCTCAGGCAATCTTCTGCACTACCTGGGCATAGGCTTTCAAGTGCTGCATTCGTTCATCATCCCTGGCTCTATCGAAGTACTGCTCTGGGTCATGTAGAACGCCCAGTACATTGCCCTTGCAAATCCATTCTGTGGTGGGGGATGTATTGGCTACCTGCACTATGAGCTCTTTAGACTTAAGCAGTGCTGATGGAGCTGCTAGGAAGCACCCATTGCTCATGGGAAGTGTAACCCTCTCCATGAACCATTCCTCACACCCCACTACTAGACCTTCCACCAGAACCCTGGCAGCCCATCCAGGATGGATTCTCACATCCTTTGCCACTCGCAGCAGGTATGGCATGTGGCAATATTCTTGGCACCTGTTGGGGTTCCTGGAAGCAGCTAGGTATGCGGCACAATTCTGGATCCCTTGGGGATGGCATGGCCAGACTTGGACATTTCTTGCCACAAGGGGGGTCAAGTGAGCACGAATGTTGAATTTCTCCTCCAGCTGACTGATCGAGAGGCACATCTCTTGTGCCATTCTCAGCACAGAGACCTCATAGTTAACCTGGAAGTCCTCCCCTAGCAACATGGGGACGTTCATTCCTGGTATCACATAGGCTTCCTCAAGGAATTCTAGCATTTGACTGTCTGTCATAGGCATGAAGACTTGAAGGTTCATGTAGCCTAGGATTTTTGCTTGGTTGGTGAGCTCAAAAAGGCTAAGTTTCATCCCCTTTTGTAATTTTGGGCAACATTCCAAGGCTTTATAGCATTCCTCTGATATCAGCATGATGTCAGCACCTGAATCTAGTCATAGCTGTACTTCTGGACTCAAGAGTGACCACAGGTAGCCACCATATATGCTAAGCGCTGTAATGCCCAGAGCTGATTTCCCTGGGGGTGTGGTTCTAGCCTTGAGGCAACGAATAACCTTCACTGGAAGGTCATTCAGAGCCTTTGGTGATTCCAGTGGCCTGTTCTCAACTGGCTTCGATGCTGCGGCCACTGCTACAAATTGCTGACTTGTTTCTCCCAGATTGCAGGGGTGCTGTCTATCAGGAGGTTTTCTTGGGGAATCCAGGAAGGATTTCACAGGAGGGGGAAGCTGTATATTACTCATTGCTACATTTACATTATGCAACAAGTGTTCTTGAGTCTCTATATATGTGGGCTTCCAATAGGTTACAGGGGAACTAGATGGCAAAGCTGTGTTCATCTGTCCTGTAATTAAAAATCCTGGCTGGAATCTATGGCAGCTGAATATGCTGCTTTGTAATTAGGCATCTCATAACACTGGTGTTCCTTTTTGAGCATTCTCCTCTTGAGATGATTGGAATATGCTCCATAGTGTTTACATTCCCAGACCCAATGCTTCTTGCTCCCACAGGTGAAACACTTCTGGCCGGGCTTGTTATGGCTGACCACAGAGTCATCTCGAGGATATGGGTACATCTTTTCGACATTATCCGCCATCTTGTTCAAGAGGGGTACGTGACACTGAGGGTGATAGGATCGGCCTGCCGGGCACTTTCCCATGTTAAATGCTGTCGAGGAGGCCCTATTTCCTTCTACTTCCTCACTGGAGTAGTAGAAGGCTCCCTCGGAATTGTCCTCAAAGGGGGAGTGCAAGGAATCCTCCTCCTCCCTTTCTTCATCATTCCCCTGCATGGCTAAATTGGCTCTCTTGGAGCTCCTTGCTCCTAGATGACATCAGTAGTACTGTGAAGATCTCCACTGGGTGATCAACATGGCTTCAAATTGTTTGGCTGACATCAGGACTGATTCTATCAGGGGCTGGTCACTCCAGTGCAGGATGACATCCCACTCAGTTGGCATGTTGTTCATGACCGAAGCCATTTCCTTGGGACTATTGGGGGTGAATCACAAGAAAATGCATGAGAGGAGGATTCGCCATTGTATGTACTCTGCAGGTAATTCGTCAGGGTACTCGGCACTGCGGAAGACCTCTTTGTTGTATTTGAGGCACTGCGCCATGTACCAGACCTCTCCTAGATAGCAATGTAAGACCCACTCACACAGGTTGTCCCACAACTGGAGAATTGAGTGTTTGACAAGCATGGAGTGCACCCACCAAGCAGTTGCTACCACTCCTTTAAAACGGTGTGTCGCTATCATGGGCAACTGGCCCTCCAATGTAGGGCCTAGACTGGCGAGATTGTTACATTCGTACAGCCAGTCAATTCACCTTGGACCACCGTATATCAGGACCTTCTTAGGTACCAAATCCCAGGCACTTTTTGGTACCTAGGGAGGCCCTCCCAACATGGGGCCCAATTGGGCCAAATACCCCATATCGGCCAGACCAAGTTGGGCCCCAATGGGGCCCCAGTCTCTGAACTTCATGCCTGCAACATGCACCAACCTATACATATACTTATGGCAAGGGTAGACTTATAGCATTAAGAAGTTACTATAGGCAAGTTAGCAAGAAACATGAGACTAAGTTAAAGGGCATCAACCCAAGAGGAGCATGACACTAAGTCAACACTGTTGAAATGATGTAGATAATCCAAGGCTGTCAAGTCCCCAGGTAACATCCATAGAATTATGTGCAACCCCATTCTCATAGTTGAGACCATCTGACATGGTACTGGGACCTCCAAAATCATGCATGCCAATCTCCACATGTCCTTGTTGGTGCCCCATTGAAAACCCAAATAGGTCATCAGGTTGTGCAGTTCCAGGATAGTCACCATGTTGTAGGGTAGAAGTCTGACGGAGCAGAATCATGTCAGCATTGTGGTCCATGGTTCCATTCACGGATCCAGGATATGCATTGAAGGTATTATCAAACGAGGTGGGATCGAAATATGACAAGTCCACTCCTCTCCAGTCCGTCCTTGGGAGGTCAATCAGTGGAGGCGGAGGGGCTGAGGTGACACCAGAGACAGAGGGAGAGGCTTGTGAGTTGGAAAAACGAGGCCGGGGCTTTGGTTGTGGTTGCAGTTCATTTCCAAGATGTACCTTGGAGGGCCCAGAGGGGTCACTCTCTACAGCATTGTCACTTTCGCTGTTGATATAGGCACTAGAGAGTGGTGTCGACTTCCGCTTTCCTTTGGCCCTCTTGGTCCCCTTCCTTAGATCTGATGACAACTCTCGTATCTTCTTTGTCACCCCACCATCAACGAGACTATCACTGGCATTCCTTCGCTTAGCACCACCACCTGAGCTCCCTCCAGCAACCTTCTTGGAGGCAGCATCCCTAGCCCCCTTCAGCGATAGTATCACGTCCCCATTGTGATCAACAATCAATGGGATATCCGATGCATCCCCCTCTGGCCAATCATCGAGGCTGCTGAGTGTAACCTTCCTCTCAGGATTGGTATCCTGAAGCGTGAAGTATAAGGCCTTCCAATGTGATGTTCCATAGTGATCACTATACTCAGAACCGAAGTTTGGAAACTGGGCATTGGGCAAAAAATTCCTGAGTACGAGCTTGTGCTCGATTAGAATCTTCGCCAAGTTCGTCCATGGGAAGACCGAAAATTCCACGTATGGCCTGAATAGGGCAGCAAGCATGCCCTTGATGGCTGTCCGGGTCTTGTAGACGTTGCTGAGATCAAATGCTCTCTTCTTCTGGGACTCCTCAGCCGTAAACTCGCGCAATGCCTCGTGCTGAGAACATTTCGAAAGAATGAAACAATATATATCAGAAATCTCGGCAGCCATCGAGAATTTGGCGTTAAACCATTCGGACATCTCGATAGATCCCAGGCGGCATTCATTTTGCGCATGAGCAGCAGGGGATGCAGCGTTACTGCTAACCATAATAAACATCGCATGCACATCCATGGTCGCAAGCCATTGCATATCATGTGTCCATTTTTCCTTCTGAGCAGACATAATCCGAGCGATATCCCCTCCTGACTGCGCAATCTGTTTCGCAGCAGCAGCCTTCACACCATCATGTTCCCGATGAGCCTTGTGGCTTCTGCTGCCCAAGTATCAGAGTCCTCGCCTCCAAAAGACTCGATAAGCTTAAGGTATGCGGCGAACCACATTACTTGTGTATTCAGAGGCAGAGACTGCATATAAGATTGTCAGCACAAGAACGGCCATGTAAATGTGGGTAGGCATACCTGAAGAATTGAGGTTTGGATTTGACTGGCGATACGAAGACTGGAAGGCATTCCACGCATTTCCATTTTGCTGGAATTTCGACGGGGCTGCCGCCAAGGCAATGCGCCTAACAGATTCAGGACTTCGTTTCCACTCTTTTGCCTTTGCATCCAAGTCCACAAGGAACTCGATACATCGGTTTTGAGCCCAGGCTACCTGTTTGGCACTGAACTGCCCACCCCAAGGTGCATGCCTCATTATCATCAACATGATTGGGATCCATGTTACGAGTATTTGTCGAGAGCAGTCTGAGTGGTCAAATGTGGTGATGAGAACGAGGGCGGAGGGGGCGACTGAGGAAGCAAAACAGGAGGGGAAGGTGATGTACGAGAGGAGAGCAGCAGGGGATCAGCGTACTGCTAACCATAATAAAACTGCAGCACATTCCATGGTACACAAGATTGCATACATGTGTCCAATTTTTCCTTCTGAGGCAGACATAATCCAAGCATATCCCCTCCTGACTGCGCATCTGTTTCGCAGCAGCAGCCTTCACACCATCATGTTCCGCGATGAGCCTTGTGGCTTCTGCTGCCCAAGTATCAGAGTCCTCGCCTCCAAAAGACTCGATAAGCTTAGGTATGCCAGCCGAACCACATTACTTGTGTATTCAGAGGCAGAGACTGCGTATAAGATTGTCAGCACAAGAACGGCCATGTAAATGTGGGTAGGCATACCTGAAGAATTGAGGTTTGGATTTGACTGGCGATACGAAGACTGGAAGGCATTCCACGCATTTCCATTTCGCTGGAATTTCGACAGGGCTGCCGCCAAGGCAATGCGCCTAATGGATTCAGGACTTCGTTTCCACTCTTTTGCCTTTGCATCCAAGTCTGCAAGGAACTCGATACATCGGTTTGAGCCAGGCTACCTGTTCGGCACTGAACCGCCCACCAAGGTGCATGCCCTCATTATCATCAACATGATCGGGATCCATGTTACAAGTATTGTCAAGAGCAGTCTGAGTGGTCAAACGTGGTGATGAGAATGAGGGCGGAGGGGCGACTGAGGAAGCAAAACAGGAGGGGAAGGTGATGTACGAGAGGACGAGGGTGGAGGTGAAAAGCCATGTGCTTGTGTGCTCTGGGACTCGGCCCGACGCTGGAGGGACAGAGACATACTTGACTGATGAGGAGTACCTTGCTGCCCCACAGATACATGTGAGTTCGGATTCGAAGGACAAGTCTGACCGCGAATCGATTTCGACGACAAGACGCGATGGTCACCGAGTTGCATCATCATCAGCTCCATCACGAGATTGGGTATCACTCCCGGCACCCTGAGAGACACTGGATTCCCCCTGAGGCACCAGCGGGCCCAGCTCCAATCCTGGCGCGAGACTTGGGATCTTTCAATGTAGTAGGCGGGTCCGCATCTTCTTCGTCAGACTCGGAAGAGGTCTCGGGGGGATCAATAGAGCATGTTTTTTGAGGGACTCTAGACTTGGGGCCGATCTTGGGTGGAGCTTTGGTGCGAGATTTAGAAGCCAAGGCCTTGGTACTTCTGGTATTAGAATGATGAGAGCGAAGGGTGGAGAGCTTCAGGGAGACTTCAGGTTCTGGTGACTGGGTAATGAGCGTAGGGTTCGAGCGAGTCCACCGGCCATTCATCATGATTAAGCAGTAGCTGCGAGTACGAACAGCAACTGTAATAAATTGTGAGGGAGCTTAAAAGCCTGAATCACAGCTACGCAAAGATATTGTGACTCGGGGGAGAAGTCCTACAGGCTAAATACAAGTATGCAAGGTAGATGTACAGTCGCCAGTCGAACAAAAGCTGCCAGTTATGGAGACGAGAGAGCGAGATGAGAGAGCGGGAGACAAGAGAATGGCGAGACGAGAGAACGAGACAAGAGAATGAGACGATAATCACTTTACTGGGCCCACAAATACGCACAGTAACGGATCAAGCACGTAGCCTAAAAAGCACTCCAATGCAAGGCTGAGTACTTCTTCAACTATGCGGGTGGTGTAAGTGTTCAACGACTTGACACTGGCAGATGCCAAATAGCATTGCAACTGTATAGGAATAAACTTTACACCGTATATGGTATTAACTTTACTTTATTATGAATACAAAGGAAAAGAACATGGAGAAGGATGAAAATTACGAGGCCGAGGACTCAGCGGGTTTGGAGTATTTGGGGTGCTCGAGGTTCAAATCCAATTTGATACACCAAACAGGAGGAGACTTTGCAAATCCAAAGGATTCATCTGGAAGTAGATTGGGTGCCCAAGTGGTGCTGCGACCCTCATTTACCAACTGACAGATCCGACGAATAATGGCATCAACAGGTCCCGAGGTAGGCCACATCATTGTCACGAACCCAACACTCATCACATGATTGCTATGGGCACGGATCATCATCTCCATTTCGATGAAGATGAAGATCAACAGTTTGGATGGGCAATTGGGCGAGCCAGGCAACCAACCACGCAGTGTCAAATTCGACGACTTGGAGGCGACGTAAGCGCTGGTCCCTAGGTATTAATGGACCAATGATTGGCGGATACTGGTCATAGTTGAGGAAGTACTCCCCGTATCGAGACCTAGAATCTTTGTCCTTAATCAAAGGAGGTGCTATCGCCAAAAGATTGTCCAGTTCCTGCTGGCTGCGAGCATGAGCATATACCTGATCGATATATTCTAAATCCCTCAACCCAGTGTAACGCTCAGACGGCGCATGCGAAGCATCGATCGTGACAGTCGTGACCTTGGCCGCACGAGTTGCAGCCCATCCCTCCAAAGTCACCTTCAGCTCATCGCGTGGGCGGCTCTGTTTGAACAGAAGCTGAATCGAAACCTTGCCCTTCTTGCATTCCGTGCGAGCTGCAATCACCTGTGGGTACAGAGCCAGCCATACGTCAGGTGTTTGGAAGCCTTCTGGAACAGGGCCCAGAGAGATGATGGCCCAATGGCCCACTGGGATGGGGGAGTAAAGCATCCCCGACACCGCCGCCTGTGGCTGAGGCATCAGAACATTAGGGGCGGGTCCACTAAGTGCATTGAGCAAACGACCAATTATAACGGGGTCGTATGGTGTCGCCTGGGCTGCCACCTGTTGCTGAGGCACCAAGACATTAGCGGCGGACCCACTAACTGCACTGGCCCAAGATCCGTGACCCCGGCCAGCAGGATGCACAGGCATAGGACCACCACAACCTTGAAGACCCCGATCCCCAAAAGGACCACCTTGCCGCTGATAATTCCCCTGCCCTTGAGAACTTCCCTGCCCCTCACTATGACGGGCAGAAAGTTCTGGCACCAATGCGCCTCTCCCTCTCTGTACAATGGGCATCGAACGCCCATAACGCCTCACGGAAGTTGAAGCCGGCTGGGGGTGTGGTGCAGGCCAATACGATGTGCTTGACGGACCCCTAGGATGTGGAAGGGATTGGGGACCCCCTGTACAGTTCCTGTACCCGTGATCGTGAGGATCACGCATACGGGACTGAGGGGATTGAGTTCGAGTCCGATTTCAAGGGAAATGGAGACGAGACGGGGAGCGTGGGCGAGAGCGGGGATCAGAATGAGGCCGAGAGCGAGATTGAGATGAGAGCGAGAGCATTATCGTGGGGAGCGGGTGCGATATCGCGGGGAGCGGGTGCGATATCGAGGGGAGTGGGTGCGATATCGCAGGAGTGGTGTGCGATTTCGCGGGGAGCGGGTGCGATATCGCGGAGAACGGGTGCGAGGACGAGAACGGGTGCGAGGACGAGAGTGGGAGCGAGGATGAGAAGAAGGGACGAGGACGAGAATAGGGAACGAGAAGAGCGAGAAGATCGAGAGTGAGGGTGATCGTCTGACCTTAGAGTTGCCTGGAGACCCAAGCATGAATGATAAGCACTTTGTCCTGGTACCACAGAACACTCGAGACAAAAGGATAGTATCCACTATCTACCCTCTTATGAGCCCTCTGCTCCTCATCACGGTCCAGACATCGAGGGGGGGTCAGCACACGAGGACTTGGTTCGCGGTGGGGGGCATCAACTCACGAGGCAGGGGCGTCAACTCACGAGGCGGGGCGTCAACTCACGAGGCGGGGGCATCAACTCACGAGGCGGGGGAGTCAATTCGTGAGGTGGGGGAGGGGTCAACTCACGAGGGGGGGGGGGCGTCAACTCACGAGGCGGGGAGTCAATTCGCAAGGTGGGGGAGGGGTCAACTCGCGAGGGGGGGGGGGGCGTCAACTCAAGAGGGGGGGGCGTCAACTCATGAGGGGGGGGGAGTCAATTCACAAGGGGGGGGTGTCAACTCACGAGGCGGGGGAGTCAATTCGCAAGGTGGGAGGGGGGTCAACTCACAAGGGGGGGAGTCAACTCGCGAGGTGGGGAGGTCAACTCGCAAGGTGCGAGTGTTGATTTCCGAGGTGTCGGTTCCCGAGGAGGGGATGTCAGCACACGAGGGGGCATAGGCACATGGGGACGTGGTGTTGGTATGCGAGGAGGGGGTGTAGACTTGCGATGGGGTGTAGGAACGCGAGGTGGTGTCGGTGCGCGAGGTGGAGGTGGAGGTGCGCTAGGAGGGGGTATCAGGACACGAAGGGGAGATCCCGAAGGGGGATGATGGGACGAGGCAGCCTGATGAGTGCTTGGATGTGCACTCGCCAAGCCTGAGCTAGTGCTAGCTCCAAGAGTCTCGTCAACATCCCAACCATAACGCCTTGCTCGTGCCCGAAGCTTCTTCTCCTTCCGAATCGCATTCGCTTGCGCATTGCGAGGATCCCTCCATTCTATAACGAGGCATGCATCAAAAGGGCTGAGAGATTTTGCCTTTTTGCCCTGGGCAGCTGCCCGCCGACGCTTTATATCGAGTAGAGCCTCCTCGTCACCATTATGGGCTCGCTTCATCAACTGGCGAGCCGCCTCTTGCGTCTTATTGGCAGCCTCCTTCGCTTTCCTCTTCTTCGCAGTTGCAATGACAACCCGTTGATCGTACTCTGCGTCTGTCTCGCCTCTTATAGGCTGAACATGTACGGGCGAATCGGAACCCGAACTTTCATCCTCAGGATCCGAATCCCGTGAGCTTTCTGAGAATATCTCCGTCCCCGTCACAGGATGATCCCCGGAAGCACGAACCGGAGTAAAAGGACCGTAGCCGAAGGTACTCTTCAGGCGATACATCATAGATGGATTAGGAGTTAGAGAACCAGTCCCAAGAATCGGAGAATCGTTCCCGATAACGTAGCGCAGGACTATATCTTCCATGGGTTCATCAGGAAGGACTCCAGGATAACGACGAGGGGCGATGATCCAAGGATCAGGACAGTCGTGCTCCACGAGGAGCCGGACATAAACGTTGTGAGCGACCATCTTCCTTTTGGCTTCATCTGGGATGCCACCGGACTGATTGCCATCAGGAGAATTGCGACGAAGGCCATGCATAAGCTTAACATCTATGCCACGCTGTCCGAGCCAGATACCCCACACAGGGACTCCATGATGGAGGAGGTCTTGGAGCCAAGGACCTTCCGTTGAATGGACATACACGGCACCCATTAGATCGTCGTCCACACCAAAATAAGCACGGGGGTCTGAATTTTCAGAGACCATGCGATCGATACACCAGTGCATCATCATACGTGCAAAGGCGCCGTATTCGTATGCAACCCGAATGTAATCCATAACGAGCCCACGCAACGCGTCGAAATCCTTGTAAGTGTATGATAGCAAATCAACGTCGAAAAAAGAGGCATTGCGGATGATTTCCGGTCGAATGGGAAGGATCACATTACTCAGAGCGCCCTGGAGTCCTACAGCTTGACCAGCCGAACACCACTTTCTAAAGCGATCATATCGAGCGGAGACAAAGATCTCTAAGTGTCGCCGATACTGGTTAACTAGCTTGACACCGACATTGGGAACCCGTACAATATCTGCTTCAGCTGGGGGGGAGGGGTCGGAAGGTTGACGTGAGATGTAAGCGAGATACGGCATCTGGGTTGAATACAACATCGGCGACCGCGTAAAATCGAAGATGGGGGCCATACACGCGTCCTTGTGGGTAGATATGTAATGGCGAGAATAAAAAGCCTGTTCCCTGCCGTAAAGTTCAGGGGTGAAGTCGAGTGGGCACTGTAACGAGAGCTGGAAGGGTCGGCGGCTATTTGTGAACATGACCGCCCACTCCACCTGTGTGATGGCGGAATGTAAAGAATCATGATCGTGCCCATCGTCATGTGGAACGCCCTGCACAGAGCCAAAATCTGTTTGTAAGTCAGAAAATTTCGTCGTCGAGCATAACATGTTCTACCCAAACTCACTGTTCTTTGAACGGTCGGACCATGCCATATAATCCGGAGTATCCATGTGCGCATTAGAGAACTCCGGCGCATCTCCCAAATTCCCTAGGGAGTCGATCCATGTTATGGGCTTGAGCTTGGCGGGGCCCTCACCTGCCACTGCACCAGAGGTGGCAGCAAGTGAGGACGCACTGGCCAGAAACATCGGATCACCAGCAAAAACACCCCTTGCCGTGCGACCAACGGAAACAGGTGCGCTGTGGGATGAAGAGGCAGCCACAAGGGACATGACATACGACTTGAGATATTTGGATCCGCGGAATCTCCCACCCTCTCTCGTCAAAGTATGTACATCTCACATGGATCTCCTGCTCTCACTTCACATTCGACTCACTTTATCTTTGCGCTTTGGCTGTTTCTCCCCATTGATGAAGGAGGTTTAGGGCTCCTGGTACGTCCTTGCATGCTTATTACTGAGATTAAAAATGCCACTGACATGGATAACAGCTATCCCAAATAGCAGCTATCATCAGCCATTGGGTTTTTGACCTCAACCCCCAGTCATTCAATGGTCCCAGTCAGTTAATGTTCGATCCTTCAAGTCAGTCTTTTGGCTCTGGTGGAACTGTGACTTTCGACTCTCATCCTCCCCTCGACAATCGTCATGCGGACGAGAGGCCCTGCAATAATTTCCACCCGCAACAGCACCTCCATTACCCATCTCCATGCTGCCTGCGTCTCGTGTTTTTTCACCCTTCACAACGCCCACTCACGCACACGATCCCCTCAGTGCTGCAGCAGCCTTTCACGCAACAGCAGTGGCCACAATCTTGCCATCAACCACTACCACCAATGATCACCCATCTCCCTGTCAAATCCCTGCGTCCCGACATTGTTCATATGATCAAATGATTGACCCGTCCCATATCTATGCTCACTGCCCTACCCCAGCTCTCAGCAGCAGTTCCACCACATCCGATTCTTCCGCTTCTCCCTCGCCCACAAGATCGTCTTTTTCTCCCAATGTTCCCTTTGCCTACTCCCAGCCATCTCCAGAAAGCACTGACAAGCCTACCATGTCCTCTGTCGATATTTCGGGCCAGTCTTCTCTCGCCAGCACACCCCTCCCAACACCTCCTCCAACAGCGCAACAGATCACGATGTCCTCCGAACCTGACAGTGGCCTCGCCCGTTCTACCCGACCGCGTCCCTCTACGAACCCTGGGACCCGAAAACTACCCCGCTCAACCAAGTTGTGCCCATCAAGTTCTTCCTCTGAAGCTAGGTCGACCCCAGCATCGAAAACAAGGCATGTAATGCCTTCGATAAATCACACTGGTCGACCAACTCTAGCCTGCTTTTTCTGTCGACAACGCAAGATTGCCTGTCCTCTGCCCCTGACACAGAAGACCTTTCTTGTGAGTAAGTACTCTTCCTCTACTGGCCACTAGTATCAATCCATTAATTTTGCAACTCTTTGTAGACAATGCGTGAGTCGCAATCAATCGCGCGTGTATCTTACGCACACTCGTCGTGATCTTCCAAAAGACAAACCTGTGAAGAAATTTACGGACGAGGACATCCGTAACATGGGCCAAGGACCCTCCCCACCGCCTTTTATAAGTTTTCGCGACGCGTGCCCAGTTCGCAGTACGACGGTTTCACAAGCTGCTCTAGAGAAACTGACTACTGGGCTCATTGTTATACATGTCATAATTGTACACAATTTCAGGAAATACATACACCATTCATCATTTACGCCTTGACTTCTATCCTCTTTAAATGTATGAAAAACAGAAAAATGGCCAAACTGGGGGCAATGCTTCAAATAATTTAGACAATCCCCATATATCACCCCACCGTCCCAACTGCATGAGTCGGGGATTGGTGCTTGTCGCCGCTACCGATTACATAATCAAGACCTGTGATGATGAAAAGAATGATGAAACAATACTGGAGGTGCGTCCTTGTACCACGTCTTCGGCACTTCGACAAGTTCTTTTAGTTTATCAGACATGGGAGTTCCTTATCAATTTTACAAAGTGACGTGGATCAGTGGCAATGGTCAAAGTCATTCTTGTAAGGTCTCATGCGGCAAGTCTGGTGATCACCGAATTAAAGTACCATGGCAGCATTTTTGGCGACAAACTATATGAGCTCTGACCCCACGTCAACTAAACGTGGGCATGGTCGGCCCCGTAAATATGACTCCCCGGATCTCAAAAGAGAGGCCAAGAATGCCCAAAGAAGAGCACGATATGCACTATCACGAAAGGTCTTTACTCAAATTATTATACTATTTAACTACATGGGTTAATTAAAGTACTACCAGAGGAAAGCTAAAAGGGATTCCCCAAGCACGCACTGCTTTACGTATTGGATACAATGATCCGAACAGCGACATGAACAATCACGAAATGAGCGATTCCAAAAAGATCGCTAATAGTGGAAAGGAAGATGGGGGTGGGGAGGATGGTGATGAGGACGACATGCGACGAGGATAACGGTGATGAGGACAGGGGCGAGGAAGATGAAGGCAAGGAAGTAGGTGTGGGGGACGACGACATGGAGGAGGAGGGAAGTGCGGAGGGTCCCATATTGCATGATCGACATAGGGGTCAGTCATCCGGTACGATGGCAACTTCCTGAGGTGGAGGGCTGACGGGAACTGGCAATACTCGAGGAAAAGTGGGCATCTGCAATGGGACTAGTCGACGTGTTGGAAAGGCAGAACAAGGACTTCAAGAGGAGGTAGCAGAGTTGAAGCGAGATTGAGGATGTATTCATAGACTACATCATTCCGCTCTTATGGACGAGCAGACGATTACTCGCACATTGCAGGATGATTCAGACTCACATCCAATGATCTGCTCTGCAGTATGGCACGAGAGACCGATTACTCACGCATAACAATGAATCCTGCAAGCACAGTGGCCTAGGACCTCACTGAGTCATAGCATCAGGCAGTTGACCTGGCTCGATGAAATCCAACGATGGAGATCCTTCGTAGACTTTCGACGTCAGCACTGGGCAAGCCAGCACTACCACTGGAGTTGCCTAGCCCCATAGTCGTGTCACCATCTGCATCTACCTGAGGCGGATTTGGCTTCCACTTTTTGAATGATGGCGTACCACCGCTGGTGTCAGTGGACTTTCGCTTGGCCCAGCAAGGGAGGCCCAGAACGGATTGGGCCTTTGAACGTCACGAACACGGTACCACGAGGAGGGCACACCCTTCACAAACTCGTTCTGATTCATGAAATCGAGGGGTAGGCCGACCTGCAGTTTTATTCTTGCGAGGGCTTCCGCAAATAAGGGATGATCCTTATCGGTCGCGGAATTCGTGCTGTCGGAAGGTTCGCACCATATCATAGGGCATTTGACGAGACCTACGGTTGCGGCAGGAGTGAGCAACTTTTCCAAAACGAGAGAGGCTTATCTCATACCATTTCTTTGGAGGTCAGCATCACATGAAAGGGAGCAGTGAAATATACGCGTGAAGGACGGCCGCGAACCACCCAAATCTTCGGCAACGATGTCGGAAAGCCGGTATCGCCCAGTCTTTGAGTTTTTCTCTGCCAACTCCACTACATAGATAGAAGACTTAATGAATGTCACTGAATGAGCTGGAACGAGCAAAGCCAGACATAGAACTAACTGTTCAGTGCCACCAAACTGCCCTAACGGGCATCTTAATGACGCGACAAAATGCTATCAAATGCCGGACACAGTGGCGCCATAAGGCATCGTAGGTTCCACAAGAGACAGCGCGGAGACTAATGCCAGGAATTGAGTCAATGAGGGCATACTGCCTTTTCAGTTCCATGTCGGCATCCATCATCGCCAAAGTGTCGGAAGACGCGATTGTCAAAGGTAAACTAAGACACCACGAATTCGCGCAAGAAGTTGGCAAATATAAATGATCTAAATGGGCAAATATTAGTAGAAGTCATATTTTGAAGGGCATAAATCATCCAGGTGTCGTGCCCTACTCTACGCTGCACGTACCGTCTAGGTATGGAAGGGGAAAGCGGAAGCAAATGTCGGAAGCCGGCTCGAACCGACTTCGAGGACGAACAACTTGCGACTGCGCTGTCTCCCGATCCACTGTGCCGTTCCACGTCCCTTTTTTTGAACTGTGAAGGCGTGCATTCAGCCTGCCTGTGCTGCGCGTGTTCTCGACGTTCCCGCCGCATCCTGGACTGTATCCCTCTGTGGGTTCATTTAGTATTTTTTCCCTGTATCGATTGATTTATTTTCTCTTCTGAATTTAGCCTCCATTTTGTGCAAATTGCCGCACCCTTGCCAGTTTTGGACGAAGTGCGCATCACAAGCTTGCCTTTGATTGTGTGCTGTTGTCCTATTTGCTGCATACTGTTGAACCGTGAAGGCGTACATCCAGCCTGCCTGTGTTGTGCGTGTTCTCGACGTTCAGCTGCATCCTGAGTTTGTCCTTGGTGAGTATATTTAGTATATTTGTTGTTTCTTGCGATTAATTGTCTTGTCTCTTATGCCCGACGCGTACAGATTACGACGAAGCGTTTGTGAGGTCGTGCAGCGTGACCTCCGCCATATACCCACTGGTTCGATTAGAATATTCGTCATAAACTACACGTACCTCCGCGAACACTCGATCTTCTCGCACTTGGGCTACGGAATGAACAACACGATGAAACGTTTACTTCGCCAGGGGCGGCTCGGTTCCCACTCCTCCTCTCACCACTTCCTCAGCACCTTCCTCATCATCCCCAAGCAGTTCTTGTCTTAACCCCTCAATTCGAACAAAAAGACGCATTGCTCAAATTCCCAACTGCCGAAGTGTGGTGCGGTCCGAGTGGCGTGATAATGACTGAGTCAAGCCAATTGGAGGATATCCTTCTGGTCCCGTCGTTTCGGCGACTTTGTTGAATCACGCCCATTGGATATCGACTTCGAGCCCGAGCTTGCGCCTGAGTTCATACCAATCTCCAAG
>MU129180.1:49728-69387 GCA_014904985.1 Hydnum rufescens UP504
TGCTACATATGCCTCCACAGGGTCGAGCTCCTGTTTGTTTTACTTGACTTGTTTATTTATCTATTTATTAAAAATTCATAAAAAACATACCACACACCCGCCCTTGGCCACGCATCTCGTACTGTCTATAAAAATTAAACACTATCTAACACCGCTTGGCGGTGTTTGGGTTGACCTACGTAGTTACTTTCATGCCGACTCACCATACTGCAGCCTTTTCCCTTCAAGCTCCCCCATAACACGTACCACTTAACGGCACCCCCCTTCTATAAGATCTTCCTCGTGTTTATTTCTACAAATCTTCTGCGTCGAGTTCAGCTTGGGGATGTGGAGGTAGCCACCTGCCATTTTATTCTGCGAGCTCCCAAATTAAGGATCATCCTGACATCTCGAATCGGCTTTTTCGGAAGTTTCGCACCATATTCGATAGGCACTTTATAGACCTACTGTGCAGAGAGCAACTTTTTCCAAAAGAGAAGGCGTCAGAAGAAATATCCCTACGATACGAAATTGCTACCTTGAGCACATTCACATATGAAAAGAGAGCGACTTAAAAAAAGAAAAACCAGAGCCAAAAGACGGCCCCCTGATTCACGCCCTCCGACAAGCATATCCAACGAATACCCACGCCACAACTTCCAACAGATTCTAAAGCCTTATCGGCCCAGCTTCTTGGACTTTCTCTCCCCAACCATAACTACAAATAAAGCTTACATAGAACTAACACTTAACAAGCTGAATTGCGGAGCTGATTACCGCAGCCCGCCGAAGCGGGTGTCCGGTTCGTCCTGGCTGTTCGTGGTTTCGACTTGTTCCGTCGCCCCCCCCCCACCCCCCCCAACCACCTCGTGGAGCTTCCACAATAGCTCTGGTGAGTGTGTCGTTCCGCGTATACCGTCGGTGCATCGTCACAGTGCGATTCAGAAAAACTTAAGCCAACTAAATCAAATTGCTCTAGAACATGAATAGCGTATAGCCATAGAAACCAAAAAAGAGAAAATCCACGTCAAAGAGCATGCACGCACGCGCGTCCTCCATCAGACGGGACACCATCTAGACAAATGCCACGACAATATCACCGCGCAAAACGCAATTATGGCTGCAACGTCCTGGTGCTCTCTCTACTGGGCCAGCGGTCGGTGTGCATCCATTCATCACCAAGTTCTCGGTAAGATCGATCAAAGGTAACTAACGTAGCCACTCTCTTAGACAAGTGCTCCCAAGAGCTGAGTTCTCTCTACATACCTATAATACAATCTAGGGCGTAACATCCGGTGGGTGGTCATATATTGACGTCATATGATTAGAATCATTAGAATCATATTATTAGATAATGTACGTAAAAGAAAAAAAATAACAATAGATCCCAACCACGCAGAAAGATCTCATCGTCACGTTCTGACCTCTATTCGGCGCGCAGTTGTCGCACATCCTTACCTATTACAACATGCTGTATGCGTGGTAACATGTATACATAGCTACAACATCAGTAGCTGGGTTCGTAGCCGCGTACGTCTAACCTATTGCGGTCTCATCTTTGCTGGACACCCCTAGAATAGAACAACAACTTCCTAGATCAGTTCATAAAATAGCTACAAACAAGAGAATCACACCCATTCAGCCACAAAGCGCGCCCACTATCTCTTCTCCTTTTAACCGCTAAACTATTGCATTATCATCACTCTGTAAAACTTGCTACATACACCCGCGCACAACTCTCTCCTCCATCATCTCTAGCCTGTGCTTGTCACGCCCTGGCCTCGTCTGGCACACGGATTCGCATTTTTAGTATGTTCCCCTGAGTCGAATTATTTTCTCCAATTAGCCTCCATTTTGTGCAAATTTGCCGCCACCCTTGCCAGTTTGGCACGAAGTCCCATCACAAGCCGCCTTTGATTGTGTGCTTTGTCCAATTTGGCTGCCATACGTGAACCGTGAAACGCGACATCCAGGCCTGGCCTGTTTGCGTGCTTCTTCGACATCCAGCGCATCCTGGGAGTTGTCCTGGGTGATTATATATATATTTGTCTTGCAATTAAGCTTTTTCTTATGCCCGACACTAAGATATGACAAGCTTGGGATATGCACGTGACCCCTGCCATAACTATACCCACTGGTTCGATTAGAATATTCGTCATAAACTACATGTACCTCTGCGAACACTCGATCTTCTCGCACTTGGGGCCTACGGAATGAACAACACGACGAAATGTTTACTTCGCCAGGGGGCGGCTCGTGTTCCCACTCCTCCTCTCACCACTTCCTCAGCACCTTCCTCATCGTCCCCCAAGCAGTTCTTGTCTTAACCCCTCAATTCGAACAAAAAGACGCAATTGCTCCAAATTCCCAACTGCCGAAGTTGTCGGTGCGGGTCCGAGTGGCGTGATAATGACTGAGTCAGCCAGATTGGAGGATATCCTTCTGGTCCCGTCGTTCGGTCGACCTTTGTTGAATCACGCCCATTGGATATCGACTTCGAGCCCGAGCTTGCGCCTGAGGTTCATAACCATCTCAACCAGGATAAACATTCTCGTCATGCCCGACGGAAGCATGCCCAAGCCCGGCACTGGGGAGATGAGGTGCTACCGTCTTTGATTCGACCCTATATGAGCTTTCAATGGGGGCGAGACGCGGGGGACAAGGTGGACCCAGCACCATCACTATGCACCTGCAATGAAAAGCATTGTGTACTGAGGGTTGTGTGTGTCCACATGGAGTACCTGGAGCATGTTCAACTCATCATCTGCAAACACAATCCTGCCGCAGCCCAGCTCATATGTCGAGGATTGTTCCCCTGCGCACCTTTGTCTCCGACATTGGCTGTCAACATGGATGTCCTAGAGTTTGCATCGGAACTCTTTGTTCGCATGGGTCCCAATGAGCAGGCATGGGCGGCCACCATGACGAAGTATCTCAAGGCTCATGGCCATGAATTCACCACTGTGGACTCACTTCGTCGGCAATTTGCTAATGCTTTGTCGCACTATCAAGTCCTTGTCTGTCTCGTCAATGCGGAGATGGCAAAAATCATAGATTCCTTTCGTGACCCCTCGCTGGTGCCCTCAGTGTCATCAACTTCCTTGACATCACTGCCCTCTGGGGCCCCAACATCCCTTGGGTCCTCAGGGCCTTCAGTGCCCTCAATTTCTTCTCTACCTTCTGCGGCCCCAACATCAGCAGGACCCCCGACGTACCCAGTGCTAGATGAAACGACGCCAATACCTTTTCGAAACTACACTAATGCGCACAATTCTGCAGGGCATGTGCAAGATGGGCCAAGCATTTATTTGCAATCCCGGTGTCCCCTTTGTTTTGGGGGAAGTCACACCAGCGGACTAGGTGTCAGCACCAGAGCATGTATTGATGCCAACTTCCAAATCAAACGCAATTGTGACAAAGATCAGCGGAAGGGCTTCAAAGGCGAAACCAGAGCTAGAGACCCCGAGATCTTTTCGCCAAGAATGGTGGAGCTATCCCAAGTAGAGCTCGATATGATGGAAGCCCGTGTTAATGACCTCCAACCAACAACGAAAACCCGTGTCAACTCAGGGCGAAAACGAAAAGCGACTGAGATGACAGAGGATGATCGAGCTGTCCCAGGTGAAGATGATGCAGTGGAACCTGGGATGAATGTTCCGAACTCGGTTCTCGATACGTGTGGCGACTCTTTCATTGCAGCAGATGGCAATCGCATTAAAGCTTCTACCCAGCGGTTTGATGATACCGGGCTCATGGCCTTACTGTGTCACCATGACATTGCCCTTTACATTGCCAACATGTGCACAGCTGGCGAGAAACAATTTTATGCATTTGCCCTTGTTGTGGCTCTTTTCAAGGAGTTGCCGGAATGGTGGACTGTGGGGATATTGTATGACATTGCATGTCAAATCCATCGAAGTCTCCTAAAATGGAACTTTATGCCTGAATGGCATAGTCACATCGTCTTTCGTGTCTCAGTCTTCCATGCGTATGGCCACCAATGGACGTGCCAGCTATGGTATCATCCTCGGAAGTCGGAGATCTGGGGCCTTTCTGATGGTGAAGGCTGTGAGAGGTTTTGGAGTGAACTCCGAAGACTTATTCCCTCTCTAAGGGTTACAGGCTATCACCGACGACTCTTTATCATTGACCTCCAGGTGGAGCACATTGATGAACTGAAGCAGCAGGGCCTGGCGAAATGGCTGCATGATTGCACTTTATCTGCTCACAAGTGGGAAGGAGAGGCGACAGCAAGGCTTGGTGGGCAGTCTATCTCATACCTCCTGGATCAGTTCAAGTCACAATGAGCTTTCCAAAGCAAACCGATGCCCCACCAGTCGAAAACCAAAGGAGCTTGTGCAATTGAGTACATCTTGTCCATGACACAGACTGCGCAATCCCTGCGGATCCATCTCAAGGAAACGGTGGATGAGCTGGGAGAGCTTGCAACTGATAGCAGCACTGTGGTGGTGGAGGATGAGCTACAGGCAAAGATTGAGGCTATGTGGTCAAGTATAAAGCGCATCGAGAGTAACATCAAGAAAAAGACAGAGGAACTGCATCTCTCTGATCAGATGTCCCATGAAGAGTTGGATCGCCTTAAGACCAATAAATGGGTGAACCTACAGCTCAATATACGCGTTGTTCGAGATCAAATTCTGATAAAACTGCGAGTGCGGAAGTTTGAACTTGCGGGATTGGATCATGCAGATACTGGCCACGAGCTTGACCACCGAATGAAGGAGCATGTTGAAAAGGCAATGAAGAGCCGGGTCTCTGGAGTACAAGGGGCTCTAAAGCGATATGAGGAGATCCGAAGGGAGATGATGAAGCTTCGGGGGAAGGGGAGTGTTGCAGCGGATGCTTATATCCCCCCAGAGATATCCTCGTCTGTCTACAAGCTAGATGTAGATGAAGATATCTGGCAAGTACCTCATCATGAGGATCTTGCAAACTTTCCTGATGGAGAGGTACCTGCGTGGCTTAGAGATAAGGGGGTATGGGATGGGATATGAGCTGCCCAAGAGATTCTAAATTGCCGCCAGGAGCTGGAGCGTTGCAAGGCTGAATTCTCTAACTTACATACATGGTTTATGACCCAATGTTCTGCCACATGGCATGCATATACTCTTTCTTGTGGTATGTAATCTACATTTGGCTGTCATGATAGGGGTTGACTGAATTAGCCTCATTCTGCTAGATGCAGAGGTGAAGTTCTTTGCATTACTAGAGTTGCATCACCTGCATGATTTGGTAGAGGCTTGGCAGAGGCATTCATCAGCAATGCTTGGGAGTGATGGCCAGATTGGCTGGATGAATCTTCCTGAGCGGCCTCCTCCCCTTTGTTATGGTAGGATTCAGATACTGTGTGGGCCTGTGTCCCCTGTGGCAAACTCACTGACAGGTGAGGCTGTGGATGGGGTCTCAGATGCTGCAAGCTCGGATGATGATGAAAATGGGGAATTAGAAGATGCACCTGTGCCACAAGACATTGCATTCTTAGCTGCTCTTGATGCTCTTGAGGAGTTAGTTGGGGATGATGCATGAATTGTTCTATTTGAATGTAATATCTTGTATTTTGTAAACTATGGTTGGTTTAACTTGGAAAAAAAATAGAGATCTGAGTTCTGTGTGTCCTACTGTGGATTTGGGACAAGTTCACACATTTGGGCCCATTGGTGCAGGCAGTTTGAATGTATCCACTTGGGTCCCATTTGGGCCCCACTTGGGCCCCACTTGGGCCCATTTGGGCCCCATTTTGGGCCCCATTGCATTGATACTGCTCTTTAACTTTGGATTTGGATTTGGGCCCTAGTGGGGCCCCAGTATTGTAGGACCTACTTAGGTACCAATTCATGGCACAGATTTGGTACCTAACATAGGTAGTCAATGTGGTTGACCAGCCTGGGCCAGCAATGCCAAGGCGAAGAATTGCTTTTCACCGGCAGTCCACATATTGGCCCAGAAAAGAACTATATCATGGCGACACAGCATAGCCATCATGCCGGTGTTGGAGAAGTACATGGTCGAAGCTTTGACGCGATTGCTGTCAGCTGCAATAAATGACTCCCCACAGGAGTCAGCACACGAGTTAGGAATAGGCAACCTGGGTTCACATCTGTCCTCAGCGTCTGCTATGCTCAAGTCAGACTCCACCATCTCACCAGCCTTACGCTTCAAACCAGTCCTGGTAGTAGATTGGTGGTTTTGAATACCCTCAACTTTCACCTCCCAATCCTTCAGATCAGCTTCTGAGACTCGAACAGTGCATGGACTGAATAGAGGTGGGTCTCTCATCCCCTCCTCCTTCTCGTGCCCTTTTTGACAGTCTTTATCATGGTTCCGCTCTTGTTGGAAATTAGCGTCTATGCAGACTATGACGTGTGAACTGCAAACGAAGATTATTAGCACAATGTCATACCACAAATTGGGAATGTACTGATGTGTTTTCTTGAGGAACTGAAGGTCGTCCTCCAAAACAGAGAGGGCACCGAGAATGAAGATAGGCACTGGGGCGCTGTCATGGCTTGCCAGACTTGGATTGTGGGAGGTGTCCATCATCACTCTGGCTGTTGAGATAATTGTGCTCAAATAGTGAGGTAGATCCATTGACTAGTGGAAGTTCCGCCTTGAGGCGATGAAGTAACATTGAGGCACTGGTGGTGAGAATGAGTGTCCGGGCAACCTCAACAGATTTGGCAACCTCTGCCTCAACAACTTGCATGAGCACCTGATATTGTGTGAGTGCGTTCCCAAAGCATCGCCGAAAGGAGTCCTTCATGCCATAGAATATTAGATATGATGGATCAAGTGCTTAAAATATGAACACCAACCTCAGTAGCAAAAACATAGCCCCGAGTATCGAGGAACTCTGTGAGAGTTGCCGCCCATGCTGTTTTGTTTGGCGATGAATTGACAAAGAGTCCAGCAGTGAACTCAAGCATATCAAGATTGATGGCAAGCTTTGGGAGGAATGGTGTGCATGGAAAGAGTCCACGTTCCACAAGTTGCTGAGGTGCTGGCGTACATTGACACGAATAAAGCACAATTGAGTCCATATCTGCAAGAATGTGTAAGGACACGATCTCAGTGAGACAGCAAACAACTTACATTTAAAATGCACACATGTAACCTCTAGCCAGACGCGTGTTCCACATGTACACGGCACTATTTCAGTCGGAGTCTGGACCGCATTGCGCCCAGAGTTGGTTGCCACACGTAAGGCCAAGTATGGATGAAGTAAACTCGGAAGCACAATCGTATTCCATTTATGAGCAGCGGTGTATCGGTGACAGGAGTGGTGAGATTGCTTGTCTTTGACAAGATGCCAATTGTTGCGCTGGTGAAGGACTGGATGATTCTCTTGTGGCATACGGTAGTCCAGGGCATTAAGCCCATAGTCGAAGTCAAAGAAATCGTCCGAGGCAGGGTGAACCGGGTCATTGCTGCCAGTGTCGATAGATGCTAAGGACGGTTGTTGACGCTGATGACCTGGCAACCCAGCCTGCTGATACAGCGATTGACTGTCTGTTCCCTTCCCAAGAAAGATGACGCTGTTGTGCTTTCTCCGGTCTAGACTTCAGATTGATGGTAGCTCGGTCTCAAGGATAATTCGGTACGGATCATTGGGGTAGTGAGTGGATCAGAAGGGGCATGTGTGTTATGCTTCAGTCGTTTCGATGATGACAGCAGATTAGATGAACCAGTCTCAGGAATGGCTTTAGATTTCCTCTTGTCATGCTTAACCAATTCTTTTGCTTTCTGGCCAAGGAACGACATCTGCCTGCAGAACTACATGGCATCAGATGAATCTTAAGGGACGGTAATGTTGTGTAATACACACGACAAGAGCACCTAGACAATCTCTCTCCCTCAATAGAACATGGACACCATAGGTATGGGGTGTGTGATTGGCAACAAGATAGAGACATAGTAGCCAAAGAAAATATTGGTATTTTCCGAAGACTAGGTACATCGAAAATGAGTGTGTGCTAATATTCCAGCGAGAGTGTATCAACCTTGCTCTTAAGAGCAGAGTACTTGCCGAGAGCTTCGCCGAACTTCCAGAGAGCTTCAGTAAGTTCGTATTTAAGTTCAACACACTCGTCCTCAAGCCTCTCCTTGTCCAACTCCAACTGCTCAACTTGGGCAGTCAAACCAGCCACAGTGGGAGCCCTTGGACTCCTAGGGGTTCTTGGGGTCCTTGGCCTGGAGAAGTTCAAGTTAGAAGCAATCAAATCACACAAATTGCACTGCACTCACATGCCTAGATGTTGGCATCAATGGTGCAGATGCCACAGGTGCTGATGATGATAGGGGTTCCCCCTGCACCCAGACTAGAGAAAAAATATGTATAGAAAAGAGAAATACTAGTGGAAGATTGAACTCACCAAAATACTTGCAAGAAGGGCATGGACTGCCCCGATTCATGCAGGTATAGTATTCCTCATTAGGGTTTTCAACTGAGTTTGAGACCTGGAGCTTGGCTGGGTGTGTCAGCAAACGCAAGCCCGCAACCAACCACAATTTGATGTACCAGGAAATAAACAGTGGCACAGGTGTGTGTTTGTTGTGTTTGACATGATGGACGAATTTAATTCCAGCATACGTGAACAAATTTGGTTCTGCCACGCGGACTCAATGCTGTGGAAGATAAAAACATCCAGTATCAGAAAATGCGAAATTACACAACTTCCAGCCATTGGACGATCACATGACCGATTATGAGATTAATTATGGCTACACACAGAAACCAAATTCGTTTTATAACTCCGTCAGTTTTGATCGGAGAGGTATGCCCATATAACGCTTAGAAAGCTACGATTCACACCTTTTGAATGGTACCAAACACAAGTTGAACGGATCAAAACTGCACTCTCCAGGCCAATTTTATTATTAAAATCCAGGATTTCCAGTAAAAAACGAATACCTCCGTCAGTTTGCATTCAATCCTCTCGGAACAACCGTGTCTAGAAAGATATGAAAAATCCGCATCCAACGGTACTAAGCACGTGAAGAACAAATCAAAATTGAACTCTACAGAATGATATTACTATCAGAATCAACACCCATCAGTAAAAAACGAATTTCTCTATCAGTTCGCATCCGATCTGATCGGAACCACCGCGCCCAGAAAGCTGTTAAAAATCCGCATCGAATGGTACCAAGAACGCCTATTACGGATGCAAACTGCTGTCTCTGCATTGAATCCCACACCATGCACTTGTTCCTTTTATTAACCAGTAACAAAAACACCTTAACCACTGGACTATGCTCAGATTAATCTCCAGAACCAGAGATGTCCCTTAATTTCGCTTCCCATGAGCTCCAAAACACATCACAAGACTAGTGACATCATGCTCCAACTACTCCACAAGCTCAGCAAATTAGTGACATCATTCCCTTTATGAATCCTTTAGTTCTCTTTATGAATGACATCATTTCTTTATTACTCTTTTGTTCTACTCCACTATGACTCCCCCATGACATCACTATGATCTCATAGCTTTATTACTCTTTTGTTCTACCCCATGCACAGCCACCTTCAGATAGGTATATAAGCTAGCAGATTTTCTTGTTCCCCCCCATCTCCTCACTCTGGAAATCAACCACTGTCAACTACTGTCTACCATTCTGCTTAATATCTAAAGAACTATCTATCTAAAGCCATCTGGAGCTAAGTCATCTTCAAGGTTGTTGAGACCAAGCTACTGGAAGCCATCTATGCGAAATACTGAAGCCAAGGATAGTTGCAGAACCTAAGGTTAGAGTTGCTGGACATCCAAGGAAAAAGTAAGCATAACGAAATACGAGTCAGGAAAGAAGATTGAAGCATACTAACCAAACTAACCAAGCACTGACCATTCTGCAGCCCACAGATATCCGCATTTTGACTAGGAGGATGTAAACAAGAACACACAAATATCAGTAAACGAACAATCACAACACGAACACGTATAAGCCTTTCCACAAGCATCCCTCACATATAAGCCTTCCTATAAGCATTCCATATGACGTATAAGCCTTCCTATAAGCATCTACGATATATCATTGACTATTGCTAGTCCATATCACATTCCATTTCCCAATAAACACATACATATCTTGCAGAGAGTGATCAACCATTGAAGCAAACCAACCCATTTGAATAAACAGAAACACAGTCTCCCCTCTACACACTGGCTGAACCAGATTTTGATTTGACAGTCATCGGAGCTCCCAACCCTTCTTCTATAACGCCATGTGAATTATCACCATAATAGCTCTTGATACTATGTTCCTAAGGTTTCCATGGCTGTTCTATTTGCTTCAGACCCCCATATAATCCTATGACCTTACAAAATAATGACCACCTCAATTTTAAGACAAGTACCATCATAAATTTAGAAGAAGAGAATTCAAGCAACAAAATGGTGGCATGATACATGACTTTCATCTTAGTCAATAGGGCTGTGAATCTCTTAATAGTTTTCATTACTCCAATTCAATCTCTGGATATGAGAAAACCCTTGAAATTGTGGCCCAAAAGGAGCGCAACAGGCACAGATACAATAAATGAATATATTATTATCTGCATAACAATTTCTTGGGCTAGATAAGATATATCAGTGCTACATAGTAAATTTTACTCTTAGTATATAAGAACATATTTTGAAAATACCAGAAATTCATGCTCAATAATGATGATGGTAGCCCCCATATAGTAAAATACATTACTGGCTCATTCAATTTAAGATTGGTATGCACCAATCAGCTTGAATTTCCATCTACAATAAACCCTCATTATCTTGATTTTTTAGATTTCCCAGACATATGATTGATGCATATTGAGAACTGGTGTAATGCCCTGAAGTCACAAGCATTACATGCCAAATTCCATATATTGACCTATTTCGACTGTAAGCTCAGTCAAGGATTGGCAACTTTTTCTGACTGCTGGAAACACAGTCCAAGCCTTACTGGAGTTCATATTGGGAGTTTCTAATAAGTCTGTTTGCTTATTTACGAACCCATGGTTCCATACCTGTGACCCAGTCCCTCTCATGCAATACGGGGTTGGCTGAGACCAAGCTGGAGACGTACGAAACCAGGCCCTGGCCTTGTACTCTCACTTTATTCTATTTCTTGCTTATTTTCTTTTCCCTTCCCTCTATCTGATCACATCTCATTTTTTTTCATTTCTCATTGAGTGTCTTCGTTTGGTGCCCAATGAGGTTGTGATTACCTAAGCCGAAAATAGCTGATCTGGTGGACCAAATCTGACCTCACCTCATGCTGTGCTCATATTCTTCTTTTGTCTCTGTACTGGTGCACCCATAACGCTCTTGACCCTGGTCCCGGAAATACCCTTATTTCAATGCCAAGTCTCACTTGCACATACCCACAAACCCCTAGTGAGGAGTCATGGTTCGTTCAATTCAAGTGATACTACTCATTCAGTGCTACTCACAGCAATGCTATTTTACAGCTTGGCACCAACGCTGGACCCAGCTCCCAATGTCATCCAGAATGTACATCCACTCATTCTTCCTCCAGTACTCCACCCTCAACGCACCTCTCTTTGCGACCCTGGCACCCCTGCGCCATCAGAGTCAGCCGTGGATGCCAGCAATAATACGATACCACTCCTTTTCACTGACACTCCATATCCGATGGCTTGGATCCCTGTACATGAGTGGTATACCCTTGTCGTCGGCCCTCTGCCCAAGGGTGCTGAGCGGGAACATTGGCTCAAAGAATTCACCCCTTACAGTTGCCTTGGTGTACAACAAACCCAGCAGAAGAAACACTGTGGCTTTCGAACATGGTCAATGTGTCTTGCCTTCAAATCTTGATGACACCTGGGTATGGTTTACAACACCCTAATGTCTCAGGCTGAAATTCGAGGCTTGAGCCAGTTCCAAATCAAGGATGTTTTCACAGAAATGGTGTCATACATCTGGTTATTCAAGCCTTGATATATTGAACATGCAATCGTATCATCGGCTCATCATCCTCCAAATGGACTGCCCTTCATCATTCAGCCATCACAATGCCATATCCGACATCCCTCCTTATCTCCGCCGTTTGGAGATGGTGATGCACGGCATCTGGAGCCCTCTCAGTCTCAAGTGAAGGAATTTTCAGTATACATGTGGCCGACTAACGGACCATACGACAAGCTCATTCAGCTCATTGCGAAGTGGGTAATAGAAGATGGGGTTCTTGTGTCAATGTGGAATGGTCATCTACATGTCGAGCCGATGAAACCTTTGGCTACCAAAATGACTGCTGGCACATAGTACTCAAACTTGATTTGGATGTGCCTCGTTATTTACGTGGATAGTCATTATGTAATACTGGAGTTCTCCAGAATCCGTCTCTGCTCTTGCTCACCTTCCTTTCCCTGTGAAGTGGCCCCAGAGTGACAAAAGGTGTCATTGGCGAGTTCTTGCTCGCTGCATACCTTGTACTCTGCATGGCACACACAAAGGCACCAGCCAAAAAAAAAACACCCCCAGTTGCCGAACCTGCTCTGGCCTCAAATTCATCTCATGTGAGGCCTGGATGAAAGGGCCCAAAGCGCAAGAAAGCTGTTGTCTCACTGGACAGCAAGGAAGGCCCCCAGATGGCTGACGAGCCTGGCGTCCACACTAGCAAACACCAATGGAAGCCAATGGAGAAGGCCATGGCATCTGTGGTGACTACAACTGTCGGTGTTGAATCAAAAAGCTTGACCAAGTCCCACCTGGCCTCTCATCATCTCTCCATACTTGAGACGAATCCTCTTCCTTCTCACGCTACCCCTACCAGTCCTCTTTCGACCTCACTTTCCATGCTGAACAAGAATACCAAACCGAGTCTTGCAGTGCCTTCGGCCACAATCAGGATGAACAGAGATGAGGATGGCGGCAACAGTGAAGAAGGAGATGATGAAGAGGGAGATGATGAAGAGGGGGGTGGTGACAGTGATGATGAAGATGGAGGTGGCTCCCCTGATTCTGTGCCACTCCACATGATTCTGCCTTCAATTTCTTCTCCCCAGCAGCCCCAGAAGGGTAAACCAGGTTATTCCAGTGCAGATGTGAGTGATCGTCTGGTTATTCTCTTCAGATTTGTGCTGATGTTCTTGCAATTGAAAGACACGTTCACTGGACAATGCACCACCTCAAACCAAAAGGAATCGCATCAACTCTCATTCTCTCGATAGCGACGAATCTCCAGTCCCTGATATATCAGCTCAAAGTCCCCAATTCGGCACTCTGTCACTGCTGAAATCCGCTGCAGCCCGCAATAATTCCACACCTTACCCATCATCTTACCCTCTCACTCTATCCGATGAAGATAGCAAGGAAATGATCCTCAGCATTCCCGACACATTGGGCTCCGACACATTGGGCTCAAGTGGCAGATTGAGGCGAAATCGGTTGCCCTTGTCCAGGGCCTCCATTCGCGATGTTGAAGGGCTGCTGTCCAGTGCTAATTCAAAAAAATGTGGGCCCATCTTGAACACTACCACTCATGTTGTCAACATGGCACTTCACGATGATGACCATTATCGTGATCCTGATTTCTGGCCCAACAATCCTTCCATTTGGTCTTCCCTTCCCTTCCTGGATGGACCAGTCCCTGAAGCTGTCATACTGAAGGCTCAGTGGCTCAGGGACCAGTTTCTTGAGGATCTCGGTGTGCTAGCGGATGAGAGCCAGTATCCCCGGCTAAAACTTCTTAAGGCCACTGAGCTCAGGCTCATTAATCATGCCAAGGTAGACAAGGAGAAGGGTCAACATGAAAAGAATGCTTTCAATGGCTGGTCGCAGTTGTACATGAAAGAGGCTCCAAATCCTCCTTGGGGTGAAGTTGGGCATTGTAAGTTCTTATTGGTTTATGAACTCATTTCACTGTCCTAATATGCATTTACAAGGTGAACAGGGCGATTACATGAAGGAGGTCGTCACACCTGCCTGGTATGCATTCAAGACCAAGCACGAAACAATTGGTGACCTGGATGAGCAGTTGTGCCGCCTGCGAGCCGAGATGGTCATGGTTGAGATTGATGACCTCAAGCAAGCATCGGAAGGAGCAGGGTTAAGTTGTTTGATGGCTGCGGAACAGGATGGAATGGTTGCACGAGTGAGTAGATTGATAGAATGAGTGTTACTTGTACTGATCTTCTATTCAGGCACAAACCTTGATGATGGCTGGTGCACACACCATCATCCTCATGGTAAGTGGGCAAGTGCATGATGATAAATCTGCAGCACAAAATGGTGTTTTCTATGGATCCAATGCAGCATGACAGTTTTGGACCAGCATCAACAACCCTCTTGGTAATATCATCTGGCAGTTTTATATCTTTGTCAATAGTGATGCCATTAGGCTTCAACAAGTTGAGCTAAATCCTGAAGTTGCCCAGGCAAGCAAATGGCATGCTGAGCTTGCCGATATCTCAAAGGCCAAGGCAGCAAGCGGCAAGCACTTAAGAGCATTATTTAGTATGTTTTTATATTCAAGCTCTACAGTACAAGTTCTAATATTATAGTTTGCATAGAGCTGTTTGTGAGTCTTGAGGAATGGTTTCCTTGGCAAAGTCTTCCCAACCTTCTCTATGGGCACCAGCTTGAAATTATAAATTGGGGAGTCATGCCAGGTTTTGCAAATCTGGATCGCAATGCCTCGAATTCAGTCGTCAGCTGGCATCTGCTCTGTTCCGAATTCCACAAGGCTCCTTCAAATATTGTCATTGGTGTTCATCGGTGGAGCATGGGTGCGTATGACAGTTCTCTAGTGCTTCAAACATAATCCAACACCACTTTGTGAAACAGGTGATGCAAAGATGTCTCTTGAGGCCCAGGCTGCTGTCGCAATTATGACTGATCGTAACAGGGGGATCCTGATGCGGGTCAGTTCATTGCAGTGATACCTGGAGGATGCCGAGGATATGCGAGACCCTGCAGTTGCTGTCACAAGGAGGGGTAAACGCCCAATTCCTGGCAAGCCTGAGGGTAGGGGCAAGAAGCATGGTAGGGTGGCATGGGCAGCCGCCACTACCATACCAGCCCATAGTGCTGTGTCCGTTGACTCTCCCGTCATCACTGATGACACAGAACCCAATGCCACAGCTGCTTCTAATGTTAATGTTCCTGAGTCTCTCCTCACAACTGGCGGCATCGAAGCCAGTCCTGCACCTGTCGAGTCGCCCCTTGTGACTCACACTGATGCCCCTGCCTCGAGTCACATGTCAATTCCTCTGGACGTTAATGGCAACATCAGTGCCCCCTCAGGATCTGCCTTCAATCCCTTCGTTACTGCTGAAAGCAGTATTGGCACATCTTTCACACGATCAACTGGCCATGGTGGTGGACTCGATCTTTTTGGGCCAGGTGCCTTGCAAGTGCATGCTGGCGGCGGAACCCAATCCTTCAATGGTATTCAATTCAGTCCCTTCGCTCCCATGAACAACTTCCCTCCTACTTATCAACCCCAAAACCCGTCGTCATCAAGATCTGTGTCTGCTCTGCAGCTCTGTCAGCCGTATGGCTATGGAGATCTTATGTCAGCATACCAAGGCATGTTGCAGCCTGATTCATTGGGATCATCATCCTTCGATGCCCAGCGCAGCTACGGCCCCTCACAGCAGAGCTACGGTCCCTTACAGCAGAGCTATGGTCCCTTGCAGCAGAGCCATGGTCTCTTGCAGCAGGGCTACAGCCCCTTGCAGCAGAACTTCAACTCCCAGGATTTTTCAGCAGCATCACATACTGGCCCAGACATCTGGAGAGTATCTACAGGCTCAAACTTTCCTCCTTGATGGTCAATCTTCACATAAACCAGCCAGGTTCCGCTTCTTTGCAGCTGATATCCCCTGCATTTCTAGCCTTGCCATCACCCTCCTTTCCCCCTACATTTCCAGCTGTGTCATCATCCTCCTCCATCCTCATCATCCACCTCATTGTTGTTGTTCTCGTTCTTGCATCGTTGTCGTCGTTCCCACACCATTGTTGTCGTTTCCGTGTCGTCGTTGTTGTTTCCATGTCGTCGTTGTCGTTTCTGTGTCGTCGTTGTTGTTTCCGTGTCATCGTTGTCATTTCTGTGCCATCGTTGTTGTTTCCATGTCGTCGCCGTTGTTTCCGCGTTGTCATCGTCATTTCTGCATTGTCGTTGTTGTTTCCACATTGTCGTTGATGTTTCTGTGTTATCATTGTCACTCCCGCATTGTCGTTGTCATTCCCACATTGTTGTCATTTCTGCATTGCTGTCGTTTCCGCATCATTGTCGTTTCCACATCATTGTCATTTCCGCACCATTGTCATCATTTCTGCATCGTTGTCGTCGTTTCCGCATCATCATTGTCGTCATTCCTCGTGTCGTCATCATTCTCATATCATGGTCATAGTTCTCACATTGCCGTACTTTTTCCATTGCCATACTTCTTGTGTCAAATTCCCATGTCACGCACTTCTCACCCGTTGTTATAATTTCCATGTTGTAATCCACGTGACATCACAATCCCCTCACCACCCCCTTTCCTGTCAATACTTTGCCCTTCCCACATTCAGTTTAGACTAGCCTGCTTGAAATCTCATAAAGTTTTTGATTGGAGTGATTGCTGCATATGGAGTTGGAAGAATATGGAAAAAGATACTGCTGGACTTAGAAAAAAAAAAAGTCTATGATGGAGATAAAGGAAGCCGATGCCGGCACTTGTACAAAAAAGGAGTTGGATGATTGCCGGCAGGGATCCAAACTGAGAGCATGTTTCCATGGGGCCAGAGTCTAAAAAATTGTCTGGCAGGGCCCCATGAGACCTAATGGTGTAGGTGGGACTGGGGGCCCATGCCAGGTGCTGAGTACATGTGGGGCCACATGCACATAGGCCTATTAGACACACTATTTTACCAAGAAAACACTATCTAATTAGGTACCGAAATAGGGCTGCCTAAGGTGCCGCATGAACCTTCGAGTTACAAGCAGGCCATGGTGTCGCCCGAAGCAGACCATTGGATGGAAGCGTGCATCTATGAAATGGATGCCCTGGCCAAGAGTAAAACTTTCAAGTGGGTAGAGAAACCCGCAGACTGACAGATTGTTGGCAGTCAGTGGGTATTCAAAATTAAATGAGACTCCAGTGGCGACATCACTGGCTATCAAGCTCGTGTAGTAGCAAAGGGCTATACTGAAGTTCCCAGAGTAGACTTCTTCGAGACATATGCCCCAATGATCTGGAAACAGTCCTTCCTAGTAATCCTCACACTTGCTGCCAAACACGACCTCAAACTTATCCATTTCAATGTAAAATCAGCCTTTCTCAACCCCATACTTAAAGAACTCATCTACATGGAAGCTCCCAATGGCTTCACTCCACCAAAGCCTGGCATGGTTTGGCAGTTACTGCATAGCCTCTATGGACTTAAACAAGCCGCGCACGAATGGTACCTAGAGATGAGAAACAAATTTGGAAAAGTCAGGTGGAAAAGGATAGAATCTGATTATGCTGTCTTCACTCAGCGTGATAAGCACAGTCTTGCAATACTCAGAGCCCACGTCGATGATATCATGCTTGCCGTCCCAAAACCCTCACTTCCTACATGCAAAGATGACCTCCTTGGAACCTTTGACATGCACTATATGGGAGACCTGCATTGGTACACCAGTATCTGTCAGGGCGACACTGCCGTCGAAGCCACAAACAGAAAGAGGAAAGAGATTAATTAACCACATGCTATCGCAGTGGGAATCCTGAGTATACACCACACAACAAGGGACACACAAGTCTCGCACCTATCGCAGTGGGAATCCTGAGAGATCGAAACTGGTGATCCCCCAACTGCGAAGGGCTATAAATACTATTGCCTGCACACAGCCTCCAACCTTCCAGAGCCTTCCGCCATCTTCCATAACCTTCCGGATCCTCCTAGAATGCCGGCTCTGCAGCCCATCAGTCAGCCTCCACAGCCACCATCACTAAGCCTCACTAAGCTGACGCAGCTGTGTTACGAATCCTGTGCGCACCTCCACATGGCTATGCCCCAACTTCCATATGTATCCCCCTTAGCATATGTACTTCCAAGACGGTGTACGCCTGGGTACTCCAAAGGTGTCCAAAGTGTCAAAGGACCGTAATGATGTGGAGGGAGTACGGATTGGGACAGGTGATGTGGATTCAGGGACTGGGGGTAGAGGAGGAGGAGGGGGAGTCTGGATTGGCAACTCCATGGACTCACGTGGGGAGCGAGGGAATGACAGGTGCTGACAAGGGCGCCAATGCTGCCACTGGTTGACTACCCAGCCCATAGCCCGCTGGCCGAGGCCTGATAGAATGAGGGCAATAATAATAAGAGAAATGCCAATAATGGCAAGGATGACAATAACCCCTGTAGTGAATGGAGGGAGAGAGGAGACAAGAGCATTTGAGGAAGTAGGCGCCATATGATAGGGTCGATGAAGAATGATACTCTGATGGGTAAGTCCTTAGGCGGAAGCAAATGTCAATTTGATCCTGATAGTATCAAGATTGTACATGATCGAAATCAACGCACCATCACAATCTCACAGGACTCCTACACCCGCGACATACTCAAGCATTTCAGTATGGCCGATGCATGACCCACAACTACTCCAATGGCTACAAAATTGAAACTCGAGAAATTAGACATACCTATGACCGATGTCCAATTCTATCAGTCAATGCTCGGCTTGGTTATGTACACAATGATTGGTACTTGACCTGACCTTGCTTTTGCTGTTGGCTATCTCAGTTGACATGCATCTACCCCCGGACCTGAACATTTGACTGCCCTTAAACAGATCTACCATTACCTCATCAAGACTGCCGGAGCAAGCCTAACCTTTGATGGCTCAAAGTCAGACACACTGCACAGATTCACCAACTCATATTGGGCAGGAGACCCCGCAGATCAGCATTCAATCACAGGAACTCTGTGGCTGCTCTGCAGTGCTCCCGTTGGCTGGACTTCCCATAAACAGTCAAGCGTCATTATTTCAAGTACTGAAGCAGAGTACATCACAGCGACACAAGGCGCATGTGATGCAATCTGGTTCCGCAATCTCCTCAGTGACTTGGGCCACCCAATGACAAGCCCAACTACCATCCATATTGATAATCAGTCGGCAATTGCCATTGTGCAGAATGAAAGATTCTCGGAGTGGATGAAGCATTTCGAAGTCAGCCATCACTTTGTTCGCGAAAAGCTTGAGGACAGAATTATTTCCCTTGAGTACATCCCCATGGATAAACAGCCAGCAGACATTCTCACTAAGCCTCTTGCTGCTGACAAATTCTATACATTCATGGACATAATGGGTTTCAATGGAATCCGCTAGCCTTGAGTGGGCATGTCAGTAATCAAGACTTGCAGACATCTTCCATATATAGTAATTACCCCTATTTCCTTTCCTGTCCTCACTGTGACTATTGTATAGTTTCTTGGTAACATCTGACTCTCCTCAGTTCTCCATAATGAGACTGAGGTGAGCCGTGCTTCTCCATACATTCCCTTACATATTCTCATTCCACTTTCCCTAGTCATATACCTAGGTAAACCTTCCTTAATAGAATGAGTAAAGGCTGTCACCTGTGCATGCCAGCTTGTACTCTTGCCTTAGGTGGCTGCTTTGTCCATACATGGCTGGTACTCTTGCCTTAGCTGGCTGCTTTGTCCATACATGAATTGTAGTCTT
>MU129181.1:0-15871 GCA_014904985.1 Hydnum rufescens UP504
ATGCTGTAATTGACCTTGGTGCAAAGGACTTTGCATTAGGCCTTTCTTTTGTGGCTATTTCAAGGGTGAAGTCTCTGGCAGGCATTGCATTTCGTTCTTCATTTCCAGTGACCCGGCTTAGAAATATTCCTGATAACCGGCCAGGTAAAACATCCATGAGGGAGCACATGCAGGTTGATAAAGAACGTTGTGCTAATCTTCTGTACATACGGGAGACTTTTGGACAAGACTTGAGTATGTATGCATTTTTGGATTAATCTTTGTACATAATTCCCCTCTTTTTTTTTTTTTGACAACTATAAGAGATATGCTACTACAAGAGATATGTTGATGCAAGAGATATGTGAAGCTCGGTCTCAAATTATGAGGGGTACCTCATAATTAAGCCTGGTTTGCGTACTAATGGCCTTCTAATATGTGCCAAATTTCAGACATGTCCGCCCAGTGCTTATTTTCCGGCATCTTCCAGTGGTTCCAGTCCCCCCTGCCCAGTTCCCCCTCTTTAAGTGCATGGATTGGGTTTATTTTTGGCACATAATTACTTTATAATGCCTTCATACTCTGTGTAAAGTTTCAAGTCCCAGCTATTTTATAGGGGGAGGAAATCAATTCTTAATGTCCAAACATGTTTGGCTCATATCTCCATAAGTAATGCATGGACTGGGCTGAAGTTTTGATATGATTTGCGTCCTAATAGTATCTAATCATGTACCAAATTTCAGACTCGTCCACCCAGCACTTATTTTACAGCAATTTCCAGTGGTTCTGGTGCTGTTTTTACTGTTCTCATTGTTTTAGGCACTAACCAGTGGCCCTGGGCCTGGTTTTTTCACTGTATCAGGGTCCCTAGGGGTCCATCCATCCATCCCAGGCACCACCCCCTGGTCCTGGGCCCCCATTGGGCTGGATGGGGAAAATTTTCTTGGATGTAGTTCATTTAATTTCCGCATTTAGGCTTTTTTTTCAATAGGAATTAGTGTATTATGTAACTGGATATTATCCAAGGTTATTATGGGATATTATGTAATGCACCCTTCCTTATTGGGCTATCTAATTACCGCATTTAGGGATATTAATATTATAAAATATATATTATTTAACTGGAATAATAAATAATAGCCTGGATGCAAAAGATTTAATGAAACAGGGTTACTGTAGCTTGTTGCAACAGAGTTACTGGGTTTTGATGCAACCCTTCCACAGTAAGTTACCGCATTTTTTGCAAAATATTTACAGCATGGGCTGCCCATTGCATACCCGGAGGCATCTGCTTCTACCTGGAAGCATCCGGACTCAGAGGGAAACACCAGGATCGGTGTGGGGGTGACGAGGGCTTTCAGTTTGAGGAAGGCATTATGTTCTGCATTGGTCCACTGGAATGGTGTGTCTTTCTGGGTGAGGTTGTTCAGAGGTCTGGCAACCTTGGCAAAATCCTGAGTGAATCATCGATAGAAGTTAATGAACCCTAAGAATGACTGTGTTTCTTTCAGGTTTTTGGGCTCTGGCCAGTCTGTTATGCCTCCAACTTTGATGGGGTCCATCTCCCCATGGTCCAGCATGAATATCATCCCCAGGTATTTGATCCAATCCTGGAAGAACTCACACTTCTCCAGTTTCAGGAAGAGTTTGTTCTCCTGGAGGGTCTGTAGGATGCCTCGGACTCCTCAGACATACTCTTCTCAAGTCTTGGCAAAGCACAAGATGTTGTCCAGGTACACAATGCATACTCCATTGTCAATCCATTCCCAGAGGATGTTGTTGATCATGTTCTGGAATGTCCTGGGGGAGTTGCAGAGTCCGAAGAACATTACCAATGGTTCAAACAGTCCTTGGTTCATCTGGAATGCTGCTTTCCATTCATCTCCTTCTGCCATCTGGATGTTCTGGAATCCCCACTGGAGGTCAAGTTTCCTGAACATTTTGGCTCCATGGAGTCGATCAATGACATCAGAAATCAGGGGTAAGGGGTATGTATTCTTAACCATGATGTTGTTGAGTTTCTGGTAGTCCTGGACTAGGCAGAACCCTGCATCCTTTTTCTTCATGAAGAACACTGGAGCAGCCATTGGAGACTTTGATGGACAGATTCAACCAGAAGCGAGATTCTCCTTCAGGAAGTCATCAAGTTCTTTCTGTTCACCTGGGGACAGTGGGAACAGTTTGGCAGGAGGAGGTAGCTGAGTTCCTTCTTGAAACTTGATGTGGTGGTCCCATGGCTTCTGTGTGGGGAGTTGGTCAAAGGAGTCTTTGGAGAACACATCTTGGAAGTCACAGAATTCCTTGGGTACGAACTCCTTGAAGGTTTTGGCAGGTTCATTTGCTTTCACCTTAGTGGCCTCTGCCAACCTCTGAGAAGGGGTGGATGTTGCTTGGACAATTTCAGAGTGTTTGCTGTCATCAGGGAAGTAGGCTGCAAAGATAGCATCCCCTTTTTCCAAGGTCAGGGTCTCATCATCATCATCCAGTGGTGTGGGTTCATTCCAGGGTGTCTCCACAGCTTTCTGACCACCTCTCTCTCATCGGTGTTCTGTATTCCATATTCTTTGGATCATTGCTCAGCAGTCAGACAGGCATTGGGTCAGTGTCAGCTTCCCTGTTGTCCAGTCAATCTCCGGGTTGTGGTGGTGGAGCCAGGTGTGCCCTATGATCAGTTTGGTTTTACCCAGTCCAATCACAGAGAACGCCACCCATTCAGAGTGGTCATCAATCTGGAGGATGACTTCTACTTCTTCCCGGACAGACCCCATCTCATTGAGAGTTCCATTGATGTTGTAGACTGGGATGAGGCGGATGAGTGGCCATACATCTAGTCCATTCTCTTTTGCAAAGGCTGGGTCCATGAACATTCCAGTCACTCTGGAGTCCAGTAGAGTGGTTCCAGCACAGATGGTTCCAGTCCAGGGTAATTGGATTTTCACCTTGACTTCCATGGCTGTCTAGGATCTTCAGAGAGGAGGCATACTGAGGGTGGGGGGCTATAAACAGGGTTGGTATAGGTGGATACATTTTCAGAATCATCACTCTCATCATCGGAGAAAAACATGTCATTTCTGATTCCATATGTACAGTTTTGGAGGGGGGTGAATCTGTTGGTCAGGCAGGACATATCCTTCACTGCTGACCATTGGAAAACCCTGCAGAGTAGATCCTGAGGGTTCCAGTGTGTCCTTTGTAGGTGGGAACAGCTTCTGTAGTTCCTTGCAGACAATTGCTCCAATGTCATCCATTGCCCAGACAAATTGTCATGGCTTTCATGGGTGTGGGCAGTCACAAGAGATGTGTCCCAGCTCCTGGCAGTTGTAACACTGTCATGCCTCTTGCTTCCATGTGGAGTCTACGTCTATGGGGCAAACAAAGTTGATGAGGAATGTGTAGCCATGGGAGGCACTGGGGTTGGCCTGGGGGCAGGGGGTGTCATCTGGGGCTTCTCTGTGGGTGTTGGAGGGTTTCTCAGTGCATAGGGGTTTGTGCCCACTGTGGCCTGTCAGAACTGGAGGTATAAGTTGTCCAGCTGGCACACCATGTCCTGCCATCCTCGAGGGTCTCTGGTAGGTCACTGAGGTGCATTTTCTCCAGCAATCATTCGTTGAGTCCTTGTTGGTATGCATCAATAAGGGCCTCTTCTCTGAAGCCAGTTCAACCTGCCAAGGTGTCAAAGTGTGTGGTGTACTCCTCGGCAGACATCTTTCCCTGCTTCAGGTTCCAAAGTTGGGACTGAGCAGTGAACTCTTGATCTGGCTCCCCAAAGGTGCTCTCAAAGGCAACCAGGAATTCCTCGAAGGTCTCATATGGGTTGTGAGTCTCGGGGTCCAGGAAAGAGGTGGAAAGGCTTTCCACCCATGCTCCAGCAGTTCCGTCCTTCATCCAGGAGAGGGTATATAGGATTTTGTGCAGCTCTGTGGGGTAGACTCTGGGCTGGAGAGCAATATTTAGCTGGACAGAGCACAGGAAACCTTCTGTCTTCTTCTGGTCTCCTGAGAACAGTTCGGGGTCTGCCCCCTTGGCCTCATGAGTGGATTGGGTAGGCGGGGGTTGCTGTTGGAGGGTCTGCTGAACTGCAGCGGACATGAAGCCTGCGATGTGTGTCCCTTGGTTCCACTATAGAAGAAGGATTGGGAGCTCTGATGACTGTCAAATCAAACTCTGGTTCAGCCAGTGTGTAGATGGGAGACTGTATTTCTGTTTTTATTCAATGGGCTGGTTCGCTCTGATGGTTGATCACTCTCTAACAAGTTGTGTATGGTATTCAGTGGGGGTGGGTGTCAGAGTTCGTCCGCTTCCTGGTTAATTCCGGATTTGTTTCCGGATTTGTTCCGGTTTGTTTCCGGTTTGTCCCCGCCTCCGTTTCATTCCCCCTTCATTTCCTCGTTTCCTTTACTTCCGGTTCTCACACACTTACCCCTGGCCCTGTCCCTGTCCCCTCCACTTTCCCGTCCCCTGCCCGCTCCCCCCTTGTGCCTGCCCCCCTGTAACCACTTCTCATTAAGCGATCAATCCCCCGTAGTATAGGAACTATGTATAAGTAGTCCGGGCGAAATCCAGAGATTCAGCTTTGGTCTCTCAGGATTTCCGCTTCCACTCCGGACTACAGGTTAGCCTCACTGTACCTATTCCCTTAATGTTAATCTCAGGATTTCTGCTTCCACTCCAGACTACAGTCTGAGTACTCCCCAGTTGACTCCGTGAGCTTAAGGACCGCTGTGCTCATTTCCGCCTAGTCCCTTCCGGGCTGCTGGATTGCCTCTCCGTCTCAATCTTGTTATCTCGTTCTTGCCCGGATTCTCCCGGACTTAGCCGGACTTAGTCAGAGTTATCTGTGTTTATATTTGTTTGGTGCTCTCGTTGCAGCGTGGCCCTGACAGTGGGATTGTGGTATGGACTAGCTATAGTCAATGATATATCGTGGGATGCTTGTGAAAGGCTTATACATGTTGTATTGAACTGTTTACTGCTATTTGTGTGCACCTATTTGTGTTCTCCTGGTCAAAATGCGGATTCTAAAGAGGGTTCTAGACTAGTTTAAGCTTGATTCAGTGTGTCAATGTGTTTCTTTCTTCTTCTAACTTGACTTTGTTATTACTCACCTTTCCTTGGATGTCCAGCAACTCTAACCTTAGGTCCTGCAACTATCCTTGGCTTAGTATTTCGCATAGAGGGCTTCCAGTGACTTAGTCTTAACAACCTTGTATATGACTTAGCTCCAGATGGCTTTAGATCAGTACTCTCTTCAGATGCAAGCAGATTTTGTAGACAGTAGTATATTCCAGTAGTGAGAAGATGGGGGGATACAGGAAAATCTACCAGCTTTTATACCTTTCTGAAGGTGGCTGTGTTTAAAGAATATGACTCACTCCTAGATGAGTCATATGTGAGAACAATAGGGTTGTCAAGGAGGGTGAGTCATTCATAAAGTGGTTGCATGATAGGTGAGTCAGTCATATGTGAGAACAAAAGGGTTGCTAAGAAGGTGTTATCTTTCATAAAGTGGTTGCAAGGAAGGTGAGTCATTCATAAACAGAACAAAAGGGTAGTCAAGGAGGTGTTATCTTTCTTATCTGTGAAGTTCTAGAAGTTACTTGTGGCAATGGAGATTAATTTGTTTGTAGTCCAGTGGTTAAGATGTTTTTGTTGCTGGTTGATAATGGGGACAAGTGCATGGGATGGGATTCAATGCAGAAACAGCAGTTTGCATCCATAATAGACGTTCTTGGTATCATTAGATGCGTATTTTTAACAGCTTTCTGGGCACGGTGGTTCCGAGCAGCTCCGGTGTAAACTGACAGAGAACTTGGTTTTTTACTGATGGGTGTTGATTCTAATAGTAATATTGTTCTGTAGAGTTCAGTTTTGATCTGTTCTTCGCATGCTTGGTCAGGCTGGTCAGCCACTTTTCCGCATCATATTAGATATAATGAGCCTTGCGTTTATTATATCTAACTAGATCTTTTTACCAGGGGGCCCCCGGGGGCCCCTGCAATACAATCAAGGGGCCCCCCCAAGTAGCCCAGGGGCCCCTGCCAGATTATGGATTATTAATTTATATATTTATTATTATTATTATTATTAGTATTATATTAGTATATACATCCATAGGCTCACCCTCCCAAGAAGAGCAGCCAGAGGCTGCTCTTCTTGTGCAAGTGTAGCTAAAGATAAAATACATACCTGGAATTCACACCAGTCGGAGCCTGGGTTCCATTTGGGTGATCCCTCAAGGGGGTGTTGCTCACGGTTTTCATTTGTGCGGGCCTTCGCAGTTTCGTTCGCAGTTTTCATTCGCGGCGTGTCATTCTGCGGGTCTGTGGTTGGGGGTTCATGTGGGCTCTGGTCCAATATCTAGAGAACTAATTAATGAATTAGTTAAACATGAATGCAGCACAAAAGGAGCAGCTTATGCTGCTCTTTTTGCGCCACAAGAATAAGGAATAAAAATAAGAAATAAAAAATACCTTGTAGTACCCCACACCCACCGCAGTGGTGTGGGGTACTGGGGCCATGTACTCTCACTCATACGTATGGGGGTTCACACAGGGGTTCATGCGGGTGCCCATCGTTCGGGCGTCAAAAAGGGGGGCAGGGGTTTTGCCTCAGTATTCGTTTGCCAGGGATGTTGAGACCTACGGGATGAACTTTTAAGTTAGTTAGAAATTAAAAACCATGCAAAAAGAGCAGCTTTTGCTGCTCTCTTTGCACGGGTGTAGCTACTGGGGGTGGTGGCTCACCTTATATAGTACCACACACCTGCCACAGCGGGTGTGTGGTTCCTGAGGCCCTCATTTGGCACATTGCCGTGTGTCACATCCTCATTTGGCATGGTGCCGTATGTCGTGTTGTTGCTGTGCTGCTGTATGTCATGTCGTTGGCCCGTTGCTGTTCGGCGCATTGCTGTGTGTCGTGTTGCCGCTTGGGCTCTTGCCATTTTGCGGATTATCGTTCCAGCTCATACGTAGGGGTTCTCCCTGTGCCCCATCGTTTGGGCATCGATAAGGGGGAGTATGGGGGGTTTTGCGTCAGTATTGGTTCGCGAGAATGGTTAATACCTATAGAATAATATTGTTAAATTAGTTAAAAATTAAACACCATGCAAAAAGAGCAGCTTTTGCTGCTCTTTTTGCATGGTTGTAGCTACTAGGGTGTGGGGACTCAACTTATATGGGACCACACACCCACCATGGCGGGTGTGATTTCTGGGACCTGGATTGGGTGTGGTTGCATCCTCGGTTGGCATTGCGGCTGCATCCTCATTTGACACAGTTGCATCCTCGTTTGGCGTGGCACCACATGCCCCATCCTTGGCATGTTGGCGTGTCGTGTTGCGTTGGTGTGCCATGTTGCGTTGGCGTGCCATGTTGTGTTGGCATGCCATGTTGTGTTGGCGCATTGTGTTGTGTTGGCACGTGTGTTGCGTTGGTGCATCGCATTGCTGTGTTGCGTTGGCGTGTTGCACTGGCGTCTCGTGTTGTGTTGGCACATCATGTTGCTGTGTCACGTTGGTGTTTGGGCTCTGGTCATTCCATGGGCTATCATTGTGCATTGGACGAGGGCCCAGCTAGAATAATTAAAAGCATGTTAGTAAGAAATTCGAAAGCAGCGCAAAAAGAGCAGCTTTCGCTGCTCTTTTTGTGCCGTTGTATCTACTAATAAAAAAACTCACCTTGTAACCACACACCCGCAGCGGCAGGTGTGTGGTCATGTGGTTGCCTTTCCAGGCGGTTTGTTGTGGTTGTGGAGATGGAAGAGCGATGCAGACTCAACACTGGCAATTGCCGATACTTAAGAAGCGCCCAAGTGCTGGCACTACAGGCACAGTACACATCAATAGCAAGCATGTAGATATATAATAAATACTATATAATAAATATTTGTCCAAAAAAAAAAGGGAAAATGACAATGATAATGGGTCAGAGCCCAATAAGGCACGATATGGCTAATTGCAAGTGGATTGGGCCACTTCTATGCATCAGAATTGCCCCAAATTTAAATATATTTATGGAATATATGTGCCCTATGTAGGGAATTAGCCCCGTTGCACATTGTGGGCATTTTTCAATTTTCCACACCTTCAATTCCCTATTTAGGGAATTGAAGGCATGGAAAATTGAAAAATGCCCACAATGTGCAATGGGGATAATCCCCTACATAGGGCACATATATTCCATAAATATATTTAAATTTGGGGCAATTCTGATGCATAGAAGTGGCCCAATCCACTTGCAATTAGCCATATCATGCCTTATTGGGCTCTGACCCATTATCATTGTCATTTTCCCTTTTTTTTTGGACAAATATTTATTATATAGTATTTATTATATATCTACATGCTTTGCTATTGATGTGTACTGTGCCTGTAGTGCCAGCACTTGGGCACTTCTTGAGTATCGGCAATTGCCAGCATTGAATTTCGCAACTATGCCTCACACCCAGCACAAGGCGACAACATGACAACACGACCCCACGACCACACACCCGCTGCTGCAGGTGTGTGGTCACAAGGTGAGTTTCCGTTCTAGTAAGTACAACAGCGCAAAAAGAGTAGCAAAGCTACTCTTTTTGTGCTGCTTTGAATCTATATACTAACATACTTTTATTATTTCAGATCATGGTCCAAGGCCCAAGACAAGAACCCACGACATTATGAGGGCCCAGACAGCAAGAACCAAACAAAAATAAACCACAGACCACCCAATGAGTGGCCCCCAAAACCACACACCCGCTGCGGCAGGTGTGTGGTAATATTTAAGGTAAGTTGCTTTTCCCAATAAATACAGTAGTGCAAAAAGAGCAGTGAAAGCTGCTCTTTTTGCGCTGCTTCGAGTTTCTCACTAATGTATGTTTTAATATTCTAGGTCATGATATGAACCAACATCTGCATGAGCCAATTGAAGCCACGCCAAATGAAGACCCAACAAACACACCACCAAAACCGAATGAAAAACTGATGTGAACCAGACACCTGACCCGGCGGGTGTCTGGTTCTATCTAAGGTATGTAATTCTCATGTACCCAATGGCACAAAAAGAGCAGCGAAAGCTGCTCTTTTTGCGTCGCTTTAAATTTTTTAACTAATAATCCTTCATTCTAGGTATTGCCAGAAATGAGGACCCATAAAGCAAGCCCCCCTACAACGATAACATGCCCCCAAAGGAGACCCACGAACGGTGATGCCCCACATGAAGAACTGAACCACACACCCGCTACTGCGGGTGTGTGGTTCTATACAAGGCATGTAATGCACCCCCAACGGCACAAAAAGAGCAGCGAAAGCGGCTCTTTTTGTGTCACTTTTAATTTTTTTAACTAATATTAATTCTAGCTATCGCCAGAAATGAAGACCCATGAGCAAGCCCCCCGGAACAACAACACCCCTGCAAACGATGACGGACCACACAAAGAGAACCACACACCCACTACTGCAGGTGTGTGGTTCTATACTTGGTATGTATGTACCCCTGATGACGCAAAAAGAGCAGCGAAAGCTGCTCTTTTTGCGTCGCTGTTGATTTTTGAACTAATGATTTTATTCTAGGTATCGCCACAAATGAAGACCCATGAAGCAAGCCCCCCCAGAATGACAATACCCCCGCAAACGATGACAGACCACACAAAGAGAACCACACACCTGCTACTGCGGGTGTGTGGTTCTATACTCGGTATGTAATGTACCCCCAATGACACAAAAAGAGCAGCAAAAGCTGCTCTTTTGCATTGCTGTTAATTTTTAAACTCATGATTTTTTATTCTAGGTATCGCCACAAGTGAAGACCCATGAAGCAAGCCCCCCCAGAACGACACCATCCCTGTGAACGACGACATGCCAAATGAAGAAATGAACCACACACCCGCAGTAGACGGTGTGTGGTTCTATACAAGGTATGTAATGTAATGCACCCCCAATGGCGCAAAAAGAGCAGTGAAGGCTGCTCTTTTTGCGTCGCTTTAACTTTTACTGATCTAAATTTTGTATTCTAGATCTTCCTTCCCCCCAACGAGTATGTGCCTGAAAACCCCCCAACCCACCTGAGAACTGTACGGAAAACCGGCAGTTGAAGGTACGTGACCCTGGGCAAAAACGAGTACCACACACCCGCCAATGCAGGTGTGTGGTACTGCAAGGTATTTTTTTTAAAACTTTCTACATCTACAGTGACGCAAAAGGAGCAGTGCAAGCTGCCCCTTTGGCGTCACTTTGAATTTTTTTACTAATGTATGTTATCATTCCATTCTAGGATCGAATTTGAAGCTCCCGAAATGATGACAACAGACAGCCGTGACCCCCAAATGACCCCGCACAATGGTGAATCGCCCAGCCATGCCTGTCCAAATGGCTAACAATGAGCTGGGTGAACCCCCCCTCCCAAGGACCTATTTTTTTTAAAATTTATTCTAGGTTATCAAAACTGGCTGAACTCCTGATGAAGGAAGGGAAGGTACCACACACCTGCCTTAGTGGGTGTGTGGTGCTACTATATAGTGTTTCTTTTAAAAAAAATTTAATTTCTATGGACGGTACCACACACCCACTAGGGTGGGTGTGTGGTGCTAAGTAGTGCTTTTTTTCTTTATGGACAGTACCACACCCGCCCAAGCAGGTGTTTGAATTCTTGAATACAAGTTAATGATGGGACCACAGAATGAAACCCTGGGTGGTATATGTATAATATAGTGATAATAAATAAATAATTATAAATGGAATCCCCGATATGCCCGTATGGCCTGCTGTCCTGCAAGTCTGAGATTCTCTAAGTCAGACCATAAAAGACCATGACTTTTCCCTGATCATTTTCCAAGTTCAGAGCCAGGGGCCCCTGGGGCCCCTTGTCTGGGGGTCTGAAATCACCCCCGGAGGCCCCAGGGGCCCCTGCCTAAAAACATCTAGTTAGACTATTTAAACACAAGGCTCATTGTCTCTAACTAGATGTACATTTGTGGCTGACCAGGTTGTGCTTGGTACCTTTGGATGCAGATTTTTTATATCTTTCTAGGTGCGGTTGTTCTGAGGGAATCGGATGCGAACTGAGGGAGAAATTCGTGTGTTACTGGAAATCCTGGATTTTGATAGTAAAATTGGCCTGGAGAGTGCAGTTTTGGTCCATTCAACTTGTGTTTGGTACCGTTTGAAAGGTGTGAATCGTGGCTTTCTAAGCGTTATATGGGCGTAACCTCTCCGATCAAAAACTGATGGAGTAATCGAACGAACTCTGTTTTCATGCATAGCTGTAATTAATTTCGTAATAGGTCACATGATCATTTCAATGGCTGAGATCAATGGATATTCACATTTTCTGATACTGGATGTTTTTACTGTTTCCACCTCCCTTGTAACCACCCTCCCCCTTGATGATCACTCCCCTCATAGTATAGCTATCCTGTATAAGTAGTCCGGGGGCGAAGTCCAGAGGCCTCAGCTTTGGTCTCTCAGGATTTCTGCTATTACCCCGGACTACAGGTTTGTCCTTGTACTTCCTTATGTCTTCTATGAAAACTCAGGATTTCCGCTATTACCCCGGACTACAGTTCCGAGTGTGGTCCAGCTGACTCCTCGAGCTTAAGGACCATCGTACTCACCTCCGCCTAGACCCTTCCGGGCTGCTGGAGCTCTCCTCTGTTCTCCTCCGCTCCCCTTACCTCAGCCTTGCCCGGATTCCTTCGGACTGAGCCGGACTTACGCCGGACCTAGTCGGACTTATCCGTGTCTATATTTGTTTGGTGCTCTCGTCGCAGCGTGGCCCTGACAGAAGACCAAAGCTCTCTTACGAGCCCACCATCAGGATCCCTCAGCATCACCGATTTCACTCCTACTCCCCACTCCGAAATGTCCGACGGTGCTCCAGTAGCCATAACCGCCGACCACCTCCAACACCTCCTCACCCAACTCCAACAACAAAATGCCGCCCTCCGCGAGGAGCTCGACGACATGCGGAACCAGGGGACACACGTCGCAGGTTTCATATCAGCCGCAGTGCAGCAAACCCTCCAACAAAACCCTCCTCCGACCCAATCCACTCGTGAGGCCAAGGGAGCCGACCCAGAACCATTCTCAGGGGATCGGAAGAAAACGGAGAGTTTCCTACGCTCCGTCCGACTGAACATCGCCCTCCAACCGAGAGTCTACCCCACGGAGCTGCACAAGATCCTGTACACTCTCTCCTGGATGAAAGACGGAACCGCCGGAGCATGGGTGGAGAGTCTTTCCACTTCCTTCCTCGACCCGGAGACCCACAATCCATACGAAACCTTCGAGGAGTTTCTGATTGCCTTCGAAAGTGCCTTCGGAGAACCGGACCGAGAGTTCACGGCACGATCACAACTCCGGAACCTGAAGCAAGGCAAGATGTCCGCAGAGGAGTACACCGCGCACTTCGACGCCTTAGCTGGACGGACGGGCTTCAGAGAAGAAGCCCTTATTGATGCGTACCAACGAGGGCTGAACGAAAGGTTACTAGAGAAAATGCACCTCAGCAACCTGCCGGTATAGAAGAAGGGTTGGGAGCTCCGATGACTGTCAAATCAAAATCTGGATCAGCCAGTGTGTGGATGGGAGACTGTATTTCTGTTGTTATTCGTTGGGCTGGTTTGCTTCAATGGTTGATCACACTCTGTAAGATGTGTATGGTGTTCAGTGGAGAATAGGAAGGGATATGGACTAGCTGTAGTCAATGATATATCGTGTAGGATGCTTATAGAAAGGCTTATACGTCGTCTGGGATGCTTGTAGAAAGGCTTATACGTTGTTCGTGTTGTGTTGGTCTGTTTACTGATATTTGTGTATTCTTGTTTATGTTCTCCTGGTCAAAATGCGGATATCTGTGGGTTATAGACTGGTCAGTGCTTGGTTAGTCTTGTTAGTATGTTTCTTTCTTCTTTCTTCAAAACCTGATACATATTTCATTATGCTTACTTTTCCTTGGATGTCCAGCAACTCTAACCTTAGGTCCTGCAACTATCCTTGGCTTTAGTGATTCGCGTAGAGGGCTACCAGTGGCTTTGTCTCAACAACCTTGAAGATGACTTAGCTCCAGATGGCTTATAGATAGACTGTTCTTTAGAGGCAAGCAGAAAAGTTGACAGTGGTTGACAGTAATGATTTCCAGAGAGGAGATTATTGTGTGGGGGTACAGGAAATCTACCAGCTTTTATACCTTTCTGAAGGTGGCTGTGTTTAAGAAATATGACTCCCCCATGGGTGAGTCATATGTGAGTCATAGGTGAGAACAAAAGAAAAATAACAAGATGATGTAATAATGCGGTCATAGCTGAGTCATTCATAAAGAGAACAAAAGGAATCATGAGGGGTGATGTCATAGTGATGTCATTCATAAGGAGAACAAAAGAAATCATGAGGGGGGGTGATGTCACCAATTTGCTGAGCATGTGGAATGTTTGGAGCATGTGGTCACTGACCATGTGGAGCATTCTGGAGGCGAAATGAAAGGATATCTCCGGGTTTTGGAGATTAATTTGAGCATAGTCCAGTGGTTAAGGTGTTTTGTTGTTGGTTGATAATGGGAACAAGTGCATAGGATGGGATTCGATGCAGAAACAGCAGTTTGCATCTGTAATAGACGTTCTTGGTATCATTAGATGCGGATTTTTCACAGCTTTCTGGACGCGGTGGTTCCGAGAAGATCCGGTGTAAACTGACAGAGAAATTCGTTTTTACTGATGGGTGTTGATTCTGATAGTAATATTGCTCTGTAGAGTTCAGTTTTGATCTGTCTTTGCGTGCTCGGTACCGTTGGATGCGGATTTTTTATATCTTCTAAGCGCGGTTGTTCCGAAAGGATTGAATGCGAACTGACGGATAAATCGTTTTTACTGGAAATTCCGGATTTTGGTAAAACAGGGGAGCGGCCAGGAACAAGGACAGGTACTAGCGTGGGTAACTCGGAATCAAAGGAAATGAAAGAGAAATGAAACGTGACAGAACGAACTCGGAAGCAAACGGAAACAAATGGAAACAAGAAGAAATAAACTGACGGAGCCCGGAAAGCACTGGAGACAAATTGGAAGCAAACCGGAGTTATCGGAAAAGAAGCGGACAAACCCTGACAGGTCTTAAGCTCCACTTCGTCTCAATATACCATGAACCAAGACAGGATTGAGTCAGACAATCCAATTACGGAAGTGCTTCCGCCTAAGTCCTCAGAGCTGAAGCCTGGTAGAAAGCCTAAATGGCCACTCATTAACTGTCTGCCTAAGAAACCTCTTGACCATTACATCAACGCCATGACTTTTCAATCTGACAATGAATCCGATGACAACTATGAATCAGATAACAGCAACAATGATATGGACAATCTTGCAGACGAGTACTATAGGTGTCAACTTGAGAAAGAACATAATCGGGTCTTCAATTTAAGGGAATCAGACTATTCCTTTCGCCTGACCTTTCTAGCTATGGTTACAGCAAAGATTCAAGGCACAATATTGGGCCAATCCTGTACTATGCTAATCAATAATGGTAGTGAATTAAATCTCATGGTCCATTCAACTCAAGCAAGACTGGAACTACCCATGGACCCCTCTGGGAAGGACTGGATACTCTGTGGAGTATCCGGCCATCAAGTCAATCTCATTGGACTGTGTTGTGACGTTCCTATTCAAGTTGGGGGAGTTCCTCTGCCCCACAATTTCTTCATTACTTTGGACAATATTGGCCAGAAAGATATCATTCTAGGTCAACCATGGCTGTTTTCATATTCCGTGAAAATCGAATATGCCCACAGTGTCAGGGTGACACTGCCGTCAAAGCCACAAACAGAAAGAGGAAAGAGATTAATTAACCACATGCTATCGCAGTGGGAATCCTGAGAGATCAAAACTAGTGATCCCCCAACTGTGAAGGGCTATAAATACTATTTCCTGCTCACAGCCTCCAACCTTCCAGAGCCTTCCACTGTCTTCCATAACCTTCCAGATCCTCCTAGAATGCCAGCTCCACAGCCCATCAGTCAGCCTCCACAGCCACCATCACTAAGCCTCACTAAGCTGACGCAGCCGTGTTACGAATCCTGTGCACACCTCCACATGGCTATGCCCCAACTTCCATATGTATCCCCCTTAGCATATGTACTTCCAAGGCAGTGTACGCCTGGGTACTCCAAAGGTGTCCAAAGTGTCAAAGGACCATAATGATGTGGATGGAGTACAGATTGGGACAGGTGATGTGGATTCAGGGACTGGGGGTAGAGGAGGAGGAGGGGGAGTCTGGATTGGCAACTCCATGGACTCATGTGGGGAGCAAGGGAACAACAGGTGCTGACAAGGCGCCAATGCTGCCACTGGTTGACTACCCAGCCCATAGCCTGCTGGCTGAGGCCTGATAGAACGAGGGCAATAATAACAAGAGAAATGCCAATAATGGCAAGGATGACAATAACCCCCATAGTGAATGGAGGGAGAGAGGAGACAAGAGCATTTGAGGAAGTAGGCGCCATATGATAGGGTCGATGAAGAATGATACTCTGACGGGTAAGTCCTTAGGCAGAAGCAAATGTCAATTTGATCCTGACACACAGTGAAGGTATGAATTTGCAAGTTTGGCAGGATGGAGACTGAGAAGGACATTCCATTCAGATTACCTTACCCATCATGTCAGCTCCGAGAAATATCTTTCCGATTCAGCTAGCCAAGCGCCAAACTGTGGCTGTCAATTCTATTGATGTGATCTCACCGAATCAAGACTTCACCCCCGAATTTCTTTCCAGTATTACGTCAACCATATCTGGAGGGACTTCAATCCAAAAAGGCTGGGGCTAGTGCCAGGCCATCAGAAATACTTGCTTATGCAATGCACTCCCATGCTGTCCACAAAGCCTTATACCAAGGTTTCTATTCTCAAGATATTATTGCTGGAGGATCTCTCTTCTTT
>MU129181.1:45794-69029 GCA_014904985.1 Hydnum rufescens UP504
ATTTTTGAGGTGTTGTGAGAACCGTTTGAATTCTTTTAATTTTCTGAATCATTTTTATGTCCTGAATGTTTTGACAATCCTTCTGGTTTTGTTTCTGAGACAAGGATCCAGTCTTCTTCATGAGGTCTTGGTCCAGTAATAAAATGGCCTGGTTCATCTGGTTCCAGTTCATCTTCTGATTCAGCTGAGTCATTTTCATGTGCTGGGCGCCTAGATAATCCATCTGGACCTTGGTGTTTTGTGGCTGGAACATGGACCAATTCAAAATCAAATAGCTGAATGTAGGAGATCCATCGTGACATAGCCGCATTTGGTAATCCTGGTGTATTAATGGTTTGCTTGAGAAATTTGGCATCTACTTCCACTCTAAAATGGATTCCCCAGAGATCATTCCTTTGTGCTTTGAGTGCTTTGAATAGTCCTTTCAATTCTATTTGTGGTTGGGATACTTGGTTTCAGCTTCATTATTGGTTACTGATCCAAAGACAATTGGATGTCGTCCATCTTCCAGGGTTTGATATTCAATCCATCCTACTGCCATGATAGAGCTATCCACTGCAAGTGTTACAAGGCCATAATCTGATGTTCGTTCATCTTCTTTTAACACTCTGGCTATATCAATGTTTAATGTTTTTCGAGCAGGAAGGTTTGTGGAAGCTTCTTTTAGTTGGTTCATGGCTTCTTCTGCTTGGTCATTCCATTCAAAGTCATTAGGAGTCTTCTTGGTGAGCAATGTGAGAGGTTTTGCTATTTTAGCAAATTGCCAAATCCAATTTCGAGCGACTCCAACTGTTCCTAGGAATCCGCGGACTTGCGTTACATTGATTGGACGCGGCCAGTTCTTTATTTTTGTGATAATTCCATGGTGAGGTCTTCTTCCTTCCATTGAACAAACATTTCCTACAATGTGTACGAGTGGTGTTGCAAGCACTAATTTAGATCCTGAGGCTGTACATCCAGCTTCAATGAATGTAGCGAACAACTCATCAACGACTTGAGCAAATTCCCATATGTATCGTCGAATTTTTGGATTTTCAGGTATAGGTTCATCATTGTACTGCGTTTTTGGTCCCTTTCCTGCTACATCATCCACAAAGGCTTCAGCTCTGTCTGGGATCATTGGTCTGATCATGTGTGTGACTGTTTTCATGAATTCTTGCATGGAATTTGTATATCCTTGAGGTAGTGTTGTGAGCTTTACAGGACCCAATGGTGAATCACTTGTTGTGAGTTCTTGGGATTCTTCTGCCAGTCGACATCCATCATATCCTGCATAGAGATCCTGCAACAATATAGACTGAGTGTCCACATGAAGCTGTCTGCAAAGTCATTGATATTTGGTGGCAGCCCTGAGTCTTTTACTGAAACTGCATTTAAGGGCTGTAAATCATGAACAATACGGATGCCTCCTTTAGGCTTGGCCACTGCAAACATTTGTGAACAATAGGAGGACCATGATGTTTTATATTTCCCAGCTGCTAATTGATCCTTTATCATTTTGATAAGTGTAGCCACAATTGCTTTTGGAGGTCTTATTGGTGGTAATTCCCAAGGACATGTGTGGAACTGTTTCCATAACATAGTCTGGAAAGTATTCTGTTTTGAAGATTCCTCATTCCGATTCATCAAACGCAAGACCCTTTTCTCTTTGAGCAACCACATAGAGAAGCAAATCAAGTTCTTCTTCCGAAAGAAAATCATTGGGAATGTTGTCAATTATTTTCTTTATGCGTTCAGGGGTAAGCTTCTTGGTGTATTGAAAATCTTTGAAGCTAGGTGGATGCGTTGGAAGTTGGAGGGGTATGATGGGAGGAAGGTCTTTATAAGGAAGGCGAATGACTGGGTTTCGAATAACTCCCAAGGGAATTGGGTTTTTCTTCTTGTCCACAGTTTTATATTTCGTCTTATTGGCATTTCTGATGACCTGACCAATTTGATAGCTAAAGTCCTCCACTTTTTCTGGAGATTTTTGCACAAAATCTGGTCTTAATTCGTTATAAACGCGTACAAGATTGTCTTCAAGCTGATTTCCAGATGTTGCTGAAGATGATTTCCAAGTTTGATTGAGATATTGTGCAGACATGCTCTCCTTGTTGATAATAGCATCTATTAGATACTTGTTTGTGCTTGGATCAAAGTCTATTGTACGTGTTTCTGGGAGTCATAAGGCCTCTGACAATTCCCTTCCAAATATTGGTATAAATGGTGAATTCCCTTTTAGTGATTGGTCGGATGGAGTTGCTTCTGTGTGATAATATTTGTAGTTTTGTGAGGGAGTTTCAGGTACTGTTCGAACTAATGATGCTCCATTTGATTTATATCGATATTGCGGCTGTGGTGGACCTGGATTACTTCCTTCAGGTGGCTGTTCTCCTGGAGGTATTGCTGATGCTTGAAGAACAAGTTTATTTTGCTCTCGTTCCTCATTCATAAGAGCATGGAGAGAAATAGATGATCCTGTTGGGTTTCCCTTTTCATAAACCTGAATGTCCATTCCATGATTTCCATCTGTGGCTCCTTCGTATTTGATTTGGGCACCAACTCCTACTAACCATGGTTGTCCAAGTAGTATGTCATGGCCTTCGAAGCTTCCCTTTTTAACAAAGAAGTGATGATCAAATCTTATCCCTCCTATTTCGATTGGAACATTTCGACAGCATCCTATAAGGGGTTCTGGTCCACTATTGATTCCTTGTAGTGACCAGTTTTGTCCATCGTAGTCTATTGGGATGTTTAATCTTTTCTGAACTTCCTGGGAGATAAGGTTTAATTCAGATCCTGTGTCGATCATAAGCACAACATCTTTGGTTCCATTCTGACCTGTGGCTTTGGCTGCAATTTTTCCTGTGTCCATAGCAAACAAAGGATTTGGCCCAAGGGATCCAATCAAATTTACTTGTGCTTGATAGTTCTCTTGTGTCTGTAGATCTGTTTGCTGGGATAGGTCTTCATCCAAATCTCTGTCCATCAGGGTTCATATATGGTCATAGTATTCGTCTTGCTCTGCTTCATCATCAGAGTCATAATCAGAGGCCTCAGTTGTTGGAAAACGCGGTTTAAAGGTGGCATGATTAACTGTAAGGGGCTCTCGATGTTTAGGATTATAGTCACGTTTCAGTTTAAGTCCAGCTGCAAATATTTTGGCTGCTCCATGTGCTGATCCAAGGAAGTCTCCGAGTGTTATTTCGACTTTTTGATTGAGTACTTTCTTAGCTATTTCTTTATCTTCACATGCTTCTTGAAACTCTGTGGTAAAACGATATGTTGGAGGATTCTTTGGGATTCGTTTCTCAGGTAGTGCCATTTCTATGTCTATTGTTTCCTCTGGGAGTGGTCCAGCCTTTTTAGGAGTAGGTTTTTCTGTTATTGGTTCTTTTATTACTGAGGAGGGCAATATTCCTGGAGGATAAGTTGGCTGCGAAGGATTTTCTGGGGTTGCTTGTTTTGGTTCTGAGGGTTTTGGTTGATTAACTGGAGTTTTAGCAGGTGTCTGGCTGCGTGGGGGTACATCAACATACATTCGATTTTTAGGGCGTTGTGTGGTTTTATCTCCCATTGGATTGTGACGATTATCTGGTTTACTTGTTTTGGTTGCTGGTGCAGATATAAATGGCCTGCTGCTATCGCATATGAGTGTGTTCTAAATGGTGACAATCCATTTTTGTCAACAATGCGGATTGCTCCTGTTGTTCGTTGATGGGTGGATTCCTCCCTAATTCGTTTTATGTCATCCACAATGGCTTGTTTGATCCCTCCCTTTCCAGCTATTCCTCGTGGTAGTTGTGTGTCATCCATTTTTACAAGCCTGCCTTCAATGGAGTATTTGATGATTCCTTGACGAACCATAGCTTGGGCATCTGGACAGTTCTTCATTCCAACATTATGTGCTCCTGTTTTATCACAGAACCAGCAAAGGGTTGTTCCAGCTGATGCATTAGGACCTTGGGAACGATTAGGTCCAAGTGGTTGATTATTTGGATAGGTAGCTGGGCTTCCTTGAATCCGCGTTTCTGAATGATGAGGTTGCATATATGGGTTGGGAGCTTGCCCCTTTTGCTGTGATTGTGCCATGAATATTTTCATTTCATTAAAGGACTGTGTGAGATCACTGATTTGTTCTGTTACATTGCGAAGTGATGGAATGATTGTTGGCTTTGGTTTGGTGGATACTTTCTTAATGGATATAGGTGATATGGCAACTGGTTCTTCTTCACTTTCACTATCAGAGTCGCTGCCTTCATCTTCGCTTTCTGAAACTTCTGATTCATCTGAGGAGTCACTGTATCTGCCACGTGACCTGTAATAGCTGGGCTTTATTTTCGACTTTTTGGTCTTTGTAGTGGCTCGTGGTCTTTCCTTATTAAAATGTCTGAAGTTGTAATAAAGATCTTCTTTGAGTATGGTCTTCATTGTGTCATATGCGATGGTACAGTCCAATGGTTTTGTGTCATCAAATCCTGGAACATAGCGAAATAATGGGAGTACAATCTTCTGGAGACGTCGTGGAATCCCTTGCCAGAAAAGGTCATCTCGGTCTCGCTCAGCTAGGACTTTCTTCTCATCAAGGCATTGTACCTGTGTAATGAATTCGCGATAGTAATCATCCAGATCTGCTTCATTGATAATTATTCTCTTTTGTTGGCAGAAGTCTGCTAGTCGTTCTCGTGTGTATCTTTGTCTTCTGTCTGTCTGTCCATATAGTTTTCTGAGACGGGTTGCTAGAGCTTCAAATGTAGTAGGATTCTTAACTTCTGGGAGGTTCTTCAGTAATTCAGCTTCCTTGTTGCTACAGAATCGAATAATGTTCTTGCATTTCCTATGATCATCATAGAGAGCTTCGTCGCAGCAGGCTTCATAGTCAAGGAGGAAGTTATCAAGGCGTTTTCCCTTAAAATGCGGAGCATCTCTACCTGTGGGCCATGGCATTGCTCGAGGATTCACTTTGGCCATTGTTTCTGAATTGTTTGATGTCGTTATATTGTTAGATTGAAATGTTTTGGAAGAGGTGAAAGGTGTATCAAAGTGAGAACTACCCCTGTAAGGACCACCAGTTATAGAAGAAGGATTGGGAGCTCCGATGACTGTCAAATCAAACTCTGGTTCAGCCAGTGTGTAGATGGGAGACTGTATTTCTGTTTTTATTCAATGGGCTGGTTCGCTCTGATGGTTGATCACTCTCTAACAAGTTAGGTATGGTATTCAGTGGAGGATAAGATTGTGGTATGGACTAGCTATAGTCAATGATATATTGTGGGATGCTTGTGAAAGGCTTATACGTGTTGTATTGAACTGTTTACTGCTATTTGTGGGTACCTATTTGTGTCCTCCTGGTCAAAATGCGGATTCTAAAGAGGGTTCTAGACTAGTTTAAGCTTGATTTCAGTGATGTCAATGTATTTCTTTCTTCTTCTGACTTGACTTTGTTTTTACTCACCTTTCCTTGGATGTCCAGCAACTCTAACCTTAGGTCCTGCAACTATCCTTGGCTCAGTATTTCGCATAGAGGGCTTCCAGTGACTTAGTCTTAACAACCTTGTATATGACTTAGCTCCAGATGGCTTTCAGATCAGTACTCTCTTCAGATGCAAGCAGATTTGTAGACAGTAGTATATTCCAGTAGTGAGAAGATGATGGGGGGATACAGGAAAATCTACCAGCTTTTATACCTTTCTGAAGGTGGCTGTGTTTAAAGAATATGACTCACTCCTAGGTGAGTCATATGTGAGAACAATAGGGTTGTCAAGGAGGGTGAGTCATTCATAAAGTGGTTGCATGATAGGTGAGTCATTCATAAAGTGGTTGCAAGATAGGTGAGTCATTCATGAACAGAACAAAAGGGTTGCTAAGAAGGTGTTATCTTTCATAAAGTGGTTGCAAGGAGGGTGAGTCATTCATAAACAGAACAAAAGGGTAGTCAAGGGAGTGTTATCTTTCTTATCTGTGAGGTTCTAGAAGTTATTTGTGGCAATGGGAGATGAAATCAAAGGATATTTCCGAGTTCTTGGAGATTAATTTGTTTGTAGTCCAGTGGTTAAGATGTTTTTGTTGCTGGTTGATAATGGGGACAAGTGCATGGGATGGGATTTGATGCAGAAACAACAGTTTCATCCGTAATAGACGTTCTTGGTATCATTCGATGCAGATTTTTAACAGCTTTCTGGGCGCGGTGGTTCCGAGCAGATCCGGTGTAAACTGACAGAGAAATTTGTTTTTTACTGATGGGTGTTGATTCTGATAGTAATATTGTTCTGTAGAGTTCAGTTTTGATCTGTTCTTCGCGTGCTCAGTACTGTTGGATGCGGATTTTTTATATCTTTCCAGGCGCGGTTGTTCCGAGAGGATTGGATGCGAACTGACGGAGAAATTCATTTTTTACTGAAAATCCTGGATTTTGACAGTAATATTGGTCTGGAGAGTGCATTTCTGGTCTGTTCGACTTGTGTTTGGTACCATTCGAAAGGTATGAATCGTGGCTTTCCGAGAGTTATATGGGCATACCTCTCTGATCAAAACTGACAGAGTTATAGAACGAATTCAATTTCTGCGTGTAGCCGTAATTAATTTCATAATAGGTCACATGATCATTCCAATGGCTGGGATCAATGGATATTCGCATTTTCTGATACTGGATGTTTTTATCTTCCACACTGGACTTAGCTGGAATTATTTGTGTTTACATTTGTTTGGTGCCCTCGTCGCAGCGTGGCCCTGACAATGACTCATTCTGGATTATGGTTAAAATCAGTGTTGAGCTCAGATATTTCTCCTGTCTGAAGGAGCTCATGATTTCAGGTTTGAACCTTGGTTAAACCTGAACCTAACCTAACATAGGTTTTCTTCAGGTTAGGTTCAGGTTTTGCCAATTGAGAAGATTCAGGTTTTGGTTAAGTTCAGGTTTTGCCCAAATGGGGCAAAACCTGACCTGAACCTGACTTTGGCAACCATATCTGGCAGTGTTAGTAATTTCTGCAGAGCTATAAAGCATCTTCTACACCACCTGAAGGCCTAGGGACAGTCCTGGTGAGGGTCATCAGACCCTTTCATGGATCTGGATTACACCTGCTGCCCCACACAGAGATGATACATTAGATATGCATGAAGGTAAGTTATGTATCTCATTCTATCATTGTATTGTACTGAGTTCCCTAGCATTGTGCATTGAATGGGCCAAGGCATGTGCACAAATGCAGCACTGGGCTGAGGAGGTGCAGCTTCTTCAAGAGGAGATGTGCTGCATCCTCCAATTTTCTGAGTATCATGCCACTTGGTGGGAAGACCAGAAATCTCTGCATATGCCTGGACTTCTACTCAATCTGTCAGATGGTGTGCATGTGTATGCTGCCAACAAGCATCCATCCTTCATGATAGGGCCAAAGACTTCACACAGATATGGAAAACCCTGGGGGTCATGAGCAATCCTGATCAAAGTGTCAATAATATTGATCAGGGCATCATACATAGTGATGAGGATTAGAGCAGAAAGGGTGCTTGTCCCATTATGTATTTAATATACAAATTAAATACACTGCCCATATTGCAGAGCTGAAGGATGGTGCAGGGGCACAGAAATAGAGAATACTGTGCAGAACAACTGAGGGAGTGACTGACCTGGAAAAACCCTTGGGGTATATAGGAAACACTGTGACATCATCATTCTCATGTCATCATCATTCTCATGTTGTCATTCTTCTGTTGTTGTCTTGCATCATTGTCTTGTGTCATTGTCTTGCATCATCATTGTCATCATACTCACATCATTGTCATACTCACATCATTGCCATACTCACATCATTGTCATGCTCACATCATCATCATAGTTCTCACATTGCTGTACTTTTTCCATTGCCATACTTCTCATGTCAAATTCCCATGTCACATACTTCTCACCTGTTGTTATAATTTCCATATCATTGTAATCCACACAACATCACAATCCCCTCACCACCCCCTTTCCTGTCAATACTTTGCCCTTCCCACATTCAGTTTAGACTAGCCTGCTTGAAATCTCATAAAGTTTTTGATTGGAGTGATTGCTGCATATGGAGTTGGAAGAATACAGAAAAAGATACTGCTGGACTGGGAAAAAAAAGTCTATGGCAGAGATAAAGGAAGCCAATGCCAGTACTTGTACAAAAAAGGAGTTGGATGATTGCTGGCAGGGATCCAAGCTGGGAGCATGTTGCCATGGGGCCAGAGTCTAAAAAATTGTCTGGCAGGGCCCCATGAGACCAAATGGTGTAGGTGGGACTGGGGGCCCATGCCAGGTACTGAGTACATGTGGGGCCACATGCACATAGGCCTATTAGACACACTATTTTACCAAGAAAACACTATCTAATTAGGTACCAAAATAGGGCTGCCTAAGGTGGTCTGTGAATTGACTCTCTTCTCACCAATCCTCCTCTCATCTCAAGTCTCCTTGAGAATTCAGTCCTTCCCACTCCACTCCTCTGTGTTCTCATCTTTGGCAACATTATGTAATTCTCACTTTGCCAGATCTCCTTGTCAATCACATTAAGGGGCTATTCCTCACACTTGACTCAATTACATAATTGACTCCTTGACCCATGACCAACCCTTAACAGTTCTCAAGTTCCACAAAGCAGGCATTGTTGTCTGCCTACATTTGTTGTATCATGTGCTGTAGGCTCAGGAACATTAACTCAATGTTTGGGGTTGGGGTGGCAATGGGGGGTTGTCCCATTGGTGGTCCCTGCTGGTGCTGGGTGGGGTTTTCATCATGGGACATGTTGTGTGAGGGGTGCTCAGCATGTTGACAATGACTGGAGAGGAGAGGGAGGATGAGTTCTTGATGGTGGCTGATTCCTTGCAATAATCATTGGAACCAGCTGTTGGTTTCATTGAGTGGTAGGCATATTGAATTTCAAGGGGAATCAGTTGTTTAGATCAAGAATACTGGTAAGGGTCATTCATAGTATGAGGAAGTGATTAGATAATTGGGTTGAGTATGAAAGAGAAGTCCTTAATATGATTGATGGAGTGTTCACAGAAATGAGGATTATGTAAGCATGAGTGCAGTGGAATAGGAGGGAGCAGACTGATTCCCAAGATATTCAACATGAGAGGGTTTTAAGGCAATATCACAAGCAATAAGAGAGTTTGTGAGAGAGTGAGGTCAATCAATAACAATATATTCTTGATCTTCTATGGAGCAAGAGTACAAGAAGTATCTACATATATACCAAAGCTCAAGGAGGGATTACTAAGGGGATTAATAAGGAGAGTGGGGATAAATACATGGCATGGGGAGGTGGATACGTGGCATGAGGATGGTGGTTCAATGAGTAGGAAGGGTCATGTGATCATGGGATAGTCACAGTGATCTCACATATGTCATCAAGTTTGTGAGTATGACTTGTAACAAATCTCCCTATCCTCCTTTTCTCAGACCTCAACACTCAGATTGACACCATGTCCCTCTCTTTTCATTCTTGATTCCATATCATGGACTGTGGCAGAATCACATAGGGGATTCCTGCTTACAAATCTGGTGGTCCTTACAGGGAGTCACAATACCTCAATCTGAACCCTATATAATCAATTACACAACCCCTCATTATCAATATGGTGACCACAACATACACTCCATGCTGGGACCATGTTCCAGGGATGCTCTGCAATTCAAAGGAAAAAGGATTCTAAGTTTCCTCACAGAATATGAATTCCCTGCTACTGCAGCTGGTCTCACTTCCACTCAAACTATCCATCAAAATTACCCATTATCTCAATACCAAGTCTGAACAGTTTATTGAGTCACTGGACAAGTACTTTGAAGACAGCTGGGACTCTTTCAAGTCCCATCTATTGGAATTCTATCCCTTGGAAGAGGAAAACCTTATTACAAGGTAGACCACTTTGTAATATAGTGTATTACATAATTAAGTTAGGACTCAAAAGTCATGTATATACGGCAGTTGCCAAGATTAATAAAGAAAACCTTTGCCTGGATCTTTGTCACCTAGTGAGAAACCGTGAATATCTGTCTCTACTCTGCTTCTATCTGCCTAGCTGGTTGGCCTGTCTAGTAGCCATCAATACTAGCCCTTTCCCTGGCTTTGGGACTGCACCTTTGGACCCTAGCTGGGAAAGCAGTGAGTAGGATAGCCCTTTCCTCTCACTGACCCCCCACTCTCTCTTTAGTTAGTGACTGTGCCACTTGGCCAGTCACTACTTTATGCCTTTCATCATGACTTCCCTTCCTTCACATCCTTTTCTCCTGTGTCCAGGGCAAAGCCAGTGCTTAGCCCTGTTTGCAGCTCCCCCACCTGAAGCCAGTGCTAAGGGTGGTGTGATTACCTCTTCTCCTATTCTCCCTATTCCTACTCCCTCCCCAGTCAACTCCACTTTGTCCAAGTACAACAACAGGTGCCCTCCTGAACTGGGAGGCACTTTGTTACACACTTAATTAAACTCATTCAGAAGGACAGAGAGCTTTCATCTATCAAGAAGTTCAATAATTACATCTGTGAGTTTACAGTTATAGCTAGGGTACTTGAAGAGCAAAAGTGCTATCCCAAACTGATAAATATGACTATTTTTGGAGGGGGATCAAACTGTAAGAGGTCACTGTTTAGGATCATGACAGATGCACAAAATAGTCATGTGTGGACATGGCAGCCTGGATCTAGGTATGAAAGGGTGTATGGAAACCCCATTGCATATGTAAACTGCTATACAGCATATATCAACTGTGGCTGGGAGCCTACAGCAGCAGAGGCAGCAAAGGACTGTCAAGTTTTAGAGCTTACAAGAGAGGAACACAGTACACAAGACAGAAGCTTAAGTGGAGTCACAATGAAGTCAGAAGATGATTTCCAGCTTCACATGATGAAATGCATATATACATATTATTTGGAGATAAGGATTGAGCCCAATGTCATTGGAGGACATCATTTTTGATACATATATTGCACATGATGCCTACAATGCTGTATATTGATCAATGATTGTTGCAAGTTTCCTTGCAATAGTGTATGAAGGAGATTTTTGCAAATCACCACCATCCTTGATCTGAGCCTGGATAGAGCTAGCTGTATTCTCTGTTTCATAGGCATTAGGTGACGGCAAATTCTTCCCATCCCGAATCCAAAGTATGACCACTAGTTTAACAAGCCCAAGCCAAGATCAGGAATCTCCTGTACACTTAGAATCAGTCTCAACACTGACAACAAACAAAGACCAGATATTGAACATCAGGTTTCAATGGGATGGACAGGTGATGCTGAAATGAATGCTTAGACTTCCTGGACCTGGAAATTTGATTGAAAACCTAAACTGACCAACAGGTTGAGAAAGGGCACACAGGCCTTGATCCCCTGCATGGTGGAGAACCTGGGAAACCAAGGTGAGATAAGGACAAGGTTTGGAGGGCAGATTGACAACTCTTACCAGATTGATTGAAATCACAGGTGAGCAATGAATGAGGTTACAATTGTACAGAATCATTTGGCTTCAGTACATCAAATGGGACTTACATAATCCTATGGAACATCCAATTGTAAAGGGAAGTGGGAAAATAGAATATGATTATTAGGTGGATCTAGGAACTCACATGCTACATTGTAAATGGCAGCAAAATGTTATGAGCCAGGGACCATAAACTGAATACTAAGACATGTGGACTTACATCCTATGAGGTACATTCCACCAAGTAAGAGATCTGCCAGAGATGATGAATCAAAGGGTGGGAGGTGTAGACTGACCTCCTATGGGGACAAGACCACATCAGCAACCAATGATGCATTGAATTCTGAGAGACCTGTACTTACAGACTGAATTTCCAATGCCACCAAAAGAGGAATCAACAAGGGATAATGAATTGAATTCTAAGGCACTTGCACTTACTTTCTAGATCATCAATGGCATCAAAAAATGGGTTAATGTGGAGGATGCATTAAATTGTAGGAGACCTGGACTTACAACCTACAATATCAATACCACCAAAAGATGAATCAGTAAGGCACAATGCATTGAATTCCAACACATCCAAACTTACATCCTATGTTGTCAATGCCACCAAAAGATGAATCAGTAAGGCACAATGCATTGAATTCTAACACACCCAAACTTACATACTATGTTGTCAATGCCACCAAAAGATGAATCAACAAGGGACAATACATTGAATTCTAATACATCCAAACTTACACTCTATGTTGTCAATGCCACCAAAAGATGAATCAGCAAGGCACAATGCATTGAATTCTAACACATCCAAACTTACATGCTATGTTGTCAATGCCACCAAAAGATGAATCAGCAAGGCACAATGCATTAAATTCCAACACATCCAAACTTACATACTATGTTGTCAATGCCACCAAAAGATGAATCAGCAAGGTACAATGCATTGAATTCCAACACATCCAAACTTACACCCTATGTTGTCAATGCCACCAAAAGATGAATCAGCAAGGCACAATGCATTGAATTCCAACACATCCAAACTTACAAGCTATGTTGTCAATGCCACCAAAAGATGAATCAACACAGGACAATACATTGGATTCTAACACATCCAAACTTACACTCTATGTTGTCAATGCCACCAAAAGATGAATCAGCAAGGCACAATGCATTGAATTCTAACACATCCAAACTTACACACTATGTTGTCAATGCCACCAAAAGATGAATCAGCAAGGCACAATGCATTAAATTCCAACACATCCAAACTTACATACTATGTTGTCAATGCCACCAAAAGATGAATCAGCAAGGCACACTGCATTGAATTCCAACACATCCAAACTTACATCCTATGTTGTCAATGCCACCAAAAGATGAATCAGTAAGGCACAATGCATTGAATTTTAACACACCCAAACTTACATGCTATGTTGTCAATGCCACCAAAAGATGAATCAACAAGGGACAATACATTGAATTCTAACACATCCAAACTTACACTCTATGTTGTCAATGCCACCAAAAGATGAATCAGCAAGGCACAATGCATTGAATTCTAACACATCCAAACTTACACCCTGTGTTGTCAATGCCACCAAAAGATGAATCAGCAAGGCACAATGCATTGAATTCCAACACATCCAAACTTACATCCTATGTTGTCAATGCCACCAAAAGATGAATCAGCAAGGCACAATGCATTGAATTCTAACACATCCAAACTTACACCCTATGTTGTCAATGCCACCAAAAGATGAATCAGCAAGGCACAATGCATTGAATTCCAACACATCCAAACTTACAAGCTATGTTGTCAATGCCACCAAAAGATGAATCAGCAAGGCACAATGCATCAGATTCCAACACATCCAAACTTACAAGCTATGTTGTCAATGCCACCAAAAGATGAATCAGCAAGCACAATGCATTGGATTCCAACACATTCAAACTTACAAACTATGTTGTCAATGCCACCAAAAGATGAATCAGCAAGGCACAATGCATTGAATTCCAACACATCCAAACTTACATACTATGTTGTCAATGCCACCAAAAGATGAATCAGCAAGGCACAGTGCATTGAATTCTAACACATCCAAACTTACAAGCTATGTTGTCAATGCCACCCAAAGATGAATCAGCAATGCACAATGCAACACATCCAAACTTACATACTATGTTGTCAATGCCACCAAAAGATGAATCAGCAAGGCACAATGCATTGAATTCCAACACATCCAAACTTACATGCTATATTGTCAATGCCACCAAAAGATGAATCAGCAAGGCACAATGCATTGGATTCTAACACATCCAAACTCACAAGCTATGTTGTTGCCACCAAAAGATGAATCAGCAAGGCACAATGCATTGAATTCCAACACATCCAAACTTACATCCTATGTTGTCAATGGCACCACAAGATGAATCAGCAAGGCACAATGCATTGAATTCTAACACGTCCTAACTTACATCCTATGTTGTCAATGCCACCAAAAGATGATCTGTGAGGGACAACAGATTGAATTCTAAGGACTCCAAACTCACATCCTGTGTTATTAATGCCACCATAAGATCAATCAGCATGGGACCATGCATTGAATTTTAAGGCAACTCAACTTACTTGCTATGTTGTCAATGCCACCCAAGGATGTATGAACTGACTACCATTCTTCATATGGTGGGTTGTATGCACTTACATCCTACAGTGTTCAGGTGAGCAACCAATCTATCAGCCAAGCACCTGACATCAAATTCTCAGAGATCCCATCTTACACTCTATGTTATCAATATGAACAAAAGAGAAATAAGCCAGTAGTGTTGCATGCAATTCAAACATTCAGACCTACCCTCTTAGTTGGAGATGCCACCCAAACATGAGTCAGGCAGAACCCATGCATAAATTAGTATGGTTGCTTGACTTACATACTATTGTCACAATGCCACAAAGATACATCAACCAAGGACCACCTAATAAATGGTGGGAGATGCAAACTCACTACCTTACATTGCCCATCCCACCAAACAGTGTATCAGTCAGCAAGCTCACATTCCATTTCCAGAGATCCCAACATACATGCTACATTTTTGATGCCATGCAGCAATGTGTTAGCCAACACCCAGGGATCAAATGGCAGGGGATATAACTCACTTCCTGTATTGTTAATCCCACCCAATGATAAATCAGCCAGCAATCCTACATCAAATTGTGAGAGGCCATGGGCCCACCAGCTACATTGTTAATGGCAATGGCAGGGTCAGCCTGTCCCCACACACTGAATCACAACCAAGTCAGGCTTACTTGCTAGGTTGTCAATGTCATCCAGATATGGATCAGCCAGTGATTGTGCATGAAGGTGGCAGATATTAGAACTTACATTCTACATTATCAATGTCACCACAGATTATATTAACCAGTAATCCCACATTGGATCAGAGATCCAAACTTACATGCTACATTGTCATGGAACCAAGCAATGTATCAGAGAGTGACCACCAGTTACATTGTGAAAGATCCAGCCTTACACCCTAGATTGTACATGCCAGACAAACACATATCAGTCCACACCTGTGGATTGCATCAGAAGAGACTGGACTAACAGTCTGCATTGTTCATCCCACACAAAGATATATTAGCCATCAACCATAGATTGAATACTAAGAAATTCACACTTACATTCTATGTTGTCAGTGCCACCATAGGATGCATCAGCCTGTCACCCTGCATTGGGAAATATCCAAACTTACAGACTGCAGTGTCATTGTGACCAAATCAAATATCAACAAAACACCACCCATCAAATTGTGAGAGAACTGGACTTACTGCCTATGTTGTCCATGCCAGACAAACAAATATCAGCCCACACCTACATCAAATTGCAAGAGAGTAAGACTGACTTTCTACATTGTCCATCATCCAATGATAGATCAACTAGTGACCCTGTGCTAACTTATACTAAATCCCCACTTACATACTGTATTGTCCATGTCACCAAATGATGCATCAACCAGCAACCATCCATGAATACTGGGAAATATGAACATACCTCCTATTTTATTCCCACCCAATGATGTGTCAGCCAAGGACCTCATATTGAATCCACACTCACATACTATATTGTGAATGTCAACAAAATATCTGCCAATCAGCAACCATGCATTGAATTCCAAGATATCTGGACATACATCCTGTGGTGTTAATGCCACCAAAAGACTGATCAGTCAGGCATCATACATCAAACAGTGGACATCAACCCACATTCTATGTGTTCATGCCACCAAAAGTTCTCTCAATGAGTGACCACATTGAAATGTGCAAGGTACAGTCTTACCTCCTACATTTTCACCATATATCAATTGGCAATGGTGCAGATCCAAAGGTGGGAGATGCATACTCACCTGCTACCACCAAAAGTTGTACAAACAGTAATCTCACTTTACAGTTTGAGATGCAAACTCACCCCCTGCATTGCAGATCCAACCAGAAGTTGTATCAGGGACCAGCCATGCCTTGAGTGGTGGGAGATCCAGACTCACATACTGTGTTCCCAATGGCATCAAGAAATGCATCAGCCAGCTACCATGTATCAAATTGTGAGAGATCCAGACTGACCAACTACATTGTCAATTCCACAAAGAGAGATGTAAGTCAGTGATCATGCAATAAATGTTAGTCTGTGGTCATACCTCCTACATTGTCAATGCCACCCAATAATGTCACCAGTTATTGTAGTTACAGCACATGATACAATCAGTACACTGTTCACAAGTGACACAGTCACTCACCATGAGAATCTTGAACCCATTATCCCCACATAACTGGGATTCTTCATCTTCCCCAGATCCTGGGGTTCTGGTCATGATGTTCCCTAAATATAGACAAATTGTACCATCATCTCATCAATACAGCTTCAGACAGGACCTTTGGCTCCACTCTCAAGGAGAACACTATGAAATAAACATGACTTTTAGTCACTTTTAATCTGTTGGACATCCACACTCACCGGATTAATACATATATCGTATGAATTCGGCGGTTTCTTTTCCAAACCGTGAGCCTGAGCAATGCTCTCTGGGTCTCATGGGGGAGAGCATCCAGAGTGGCTCGAAGAAGTTGGTTGCATGATGCTGTACTCTCCTCACTAACTTGGTCCATGTCTTTAAGCCATAAATTTAAGTACCAAATTGCAGCCCAGATAGAGTATACATACTTCTGACCCTGATGAAACCAGCAGGTGGGTGCTGGTGGTCCCGAAATTGTGTCTCAAGCCCGTTAACAAATTCAGCCACTTTCTGCTCCGCCTTCGGGCACAATCGAGGAAATCGGATTGGCTGGGATCGGGGCCGAGAACCTCGCTCATCACCTTCGTCTCTCTTCCATCCAGCTTGGTGAAAATCCCTACAACAGGCACTGAGGGATGCACGGACCACTGCATCACATGTAGGGTCGAACGCGGGGACTCATGAGACATACCTGATGCTGTGGGTTTGGAGAAAAAACCTGACCGGAGGAATCCAAATGGTCTATCATTATCTGTTGGAATGCAAAGCCTGTAGCAATCGATAAGTTGAAGTATGATGACGTGAGAACATACATAGATAAACGCACCAAATCGCATGCAACTGTCGTGAAGGCGAAGCTAATGAGCGGTCTCGAATAAATTCCCAGACAGCCTCGACCTCCTTGACACCTCCTGCCTCGAAACCACCAGAATCATGAAAAACGAAGTCAGGGTTTGATGCGTAAGTGATTTCGTCGTCAATCCTGTGGATCCCTCGCTAGATGGCATGGAAACATCAAGCAACCTGTGGGCCGTTGCTAGGATGGCTCTTACTTGATCATCTCCCCTGGGGTCCTGCTGAATCTGAGAGATAAAAGGATGGATTAGACCAGCATCTCTACTCAGCTCAAACAACTGCAGTACTTACACGGTTTCCGTTCCGGGTCACTATAGCCGCACCGGCGGGGCTGTCTGTTAATCGCTCGAGCAGAGTGGTCTTTCCTGCGTTCGCCGGTCCAAGTATGAGGATCCTGAAGCGGTAGTTTGTATCGGGAAGGGAGACACTGTCTTCGTCCGAGACTCCTTCGTCCGAGACTCCTTCGTCCGAGACTCCTTCGTCCGAGACTCCTTCGTCCGAGACTTCTTCGTCCGAGACTTCTTCGTCCGAGACTTCTTCGTCCGAGACTTCTTCGTTGGGGCCTTCTTCGTTGGGGACTTCTTCATCGGAAACCTCTTCATCAGGGACCTCTTCGTCGGGATTTGTTCGTTGGAGACTTGTTCGTCGGGGACTTGTTCATCAAGGGCTTCTTTGTCGGGGACCTCTTTGTCGACCTGTTCACCGGGGACTTGTTCACTGGGGACTTGTTCATCGGGGACTCGTTGCTTGGTGAGTTTCTTGGGGAGTTTAAAATGCTTGCGGATCGATTTCAACATGGTTGACGGACTAGAGAAAGAGAGAGGGATCGAGCGTACGTAGGTGTGTGTGAAATGTTTCATCGATTGGATACTATAAAATGTCAAAGCCAGGCAGCAGGAGCATTCCTGTTATGTCAACTTGAGTAGCTTCTGACGGAGGAGTCCGGGACGCTTCATCGAGATAGAGTGCTTCTGGGGACCGGTGTGGCCGAGTACGGCCTGATCTGGAAAGAGTGACCCAGACACACATACAGCAAATCAGAGGGAAATATTACGATATGACGGATTTGATAGCGACACCCGGAAGTGGCCAGATCTGACCGCCCTGATTACTCCTGATCACACTGGACAACAGCCCGACTTTGCGTGAGTGACCAGGACGGTGTCTGGCCAAAGAATGTACCAATCGCCATATCAGACAGTTGCGGCTACGGGAGAGAGACGTGCTCGACCTCACCTCTCCTTGTTGACCTTTTGCACGCTTCATTCCCTAGGATCCCACGGCTCATTTGGGCAGTACGTTGTTTTCTGTAGCTTCTATTCTGATGGGTAAGAACGTGGCCTCCCCGTGTCCCCAATTCAGGATACACCGACAATCAAACTGTCTCTGTACTCCATCCGTTAGCCAATGACGCCTCTCTTCAAGTTCCTCCGTCGATCGCACCGCCCTCCTATGCCGGATCGGGCGGCTGGCCCTTATACTGTGGATTCCACTCATCCGGGGATCGAAGCTTCGCGCGAGGCTGAGATACCTCAAGCATCAACCAATCCCGCCAACGTCCCGCAGAACACCTTCCTGCTCAGACCCACCACCGACTCTCTCCTAGAGGATTCTAGGTATGCCACGCTCTTCATCCATAACCCCTTCCATGTTCAAGTAGTGTCGCTAGGTTTAGGGTACTCGTTGTGGGCAAAGTAAGCCATGTATCCTTTCCGATCCACCTCACTCACTATGGATCCGTAGTCAGGGGTGGGGAAATCTTCTTTGATCAATGCAGTATTCCGTGCCAACAACCTCACTGTACGTCCTCTACTCCCCAAAAATCTCGCATTCGATTCCACTGTATGTTACAGAAAACCTCCGATGACCACGCCATTAAACACAATATTGACGAAGAATTCACCTCTCATGATAACGATCGACTCATTCTACATGATTCACAAGGATTCGTTGGTGGTGATATTGGGAATCTTCGAACAGTCCAGGAGTTCATCAAGAGGAGGAGCGCCGAAAGGGAGCTTAAAGACAGGCTACATGCAATTTGGTGCATATAATCTTATCTTTTCTCCAGAGTACACCCATGACATCCTCATTTCTCGAGGCTCTAGGTTGTGCTGCGAGATTCCCGTTTCTGGAGGTCGAGTTTTTGAATTAGGAGATGAAATACTTCTCAAGGACAATGCCAACAACGGTATAGTGATCATTTCTCTTGAAAATGGTGTTCCTGTGCTAAGTTGGAAACGCACCCTTCCGCATCCCCCAAGTTCCTATCATTGTCGTATTCACCAAGTATGACCAGCTTGTGGTCCAAAAGAAGTTTATTCTCGCACGGTCCCTTGCTAATGCTGACAAAGTGGAATGGGTGCGTCAGGCCGAAGAGGCTGCTACGGAGGAGGTGAAAGTCCGCTGTGAGAAGCCCCTCAACGCCGTAGCAGGCAGTAGACATACATGGACCGAAGTTTCTAGTGCGTACTATTGGTTGAATGACCTTTATTCTCGACTAATAGAGTCTGATTTCCAGCGAGGAACGAGCACAAAGACACTATCAGGAGACTAATCGACCTCACCATGAACTCTATCCTTGCGGCCACTGATCCGAAACCCCAGACAACGGTGGGCCAGGGTACTGCCGATTCAGACCAACCGAATCTTGAAGGCTTGCTCTTCGCGGTTGCTCAAAGAGGTAGTCTCGGCACAAAGATCTCAACATCGATTCGGTCAGTCCAGTCTATTCACTATTGCTGGTCTAACGTTCACATTCTGATATGAGATCTTCCAGGGTCGGGAAACACAGTGTGTCCATTTTGGAAGCACCAGAGATTCCGACCTCATGTCCACCTTTTCGCTTCTATAGAGTATTGGGGCTATATGTTCTCTGGAACCTTTAACGGCATTCCCCTGGATGAATGCGTTGGGGTCATTCATGATGATATCGTCAACGTCTGGAATTTTAATGATCCGAATCATCAGGTACGTCTTGCATCAGCCCTGACGATTCTTCGGACTCAGAGAGTTTTTGGTGTAGTGTCTAAAGTCGACAGAATTCCGAAGCCTGATGACGCATCTGGTCAAAGATCTTGCAAGCGAGCGTCCGAATCCTCCGAGTCTGTAAGCATTACCCTGTCCTCAAATGTAAATGACAAAGTCTTTGACTGAAATACCTCAGCCTTGATAACGTCATAAGGATTATGCCTCCTGCGGTTGCGGTGGCTACGAGTGTCCCACCTGCGGCACCATTTGTCCTTCCAGCTGCAGCAGCTGTGGCCCTGGCTTCATGGGTCTATGGAAAATACCGAAGAACGTGGGTGCCCATCATGCGTAGACGAAGCTCCAGTTAAATCATGCCATACTATAGTCCCGAAATCCTTCGATATCTGATGGGATATGTGATCGACATCATCATTGTGATGAGCTGTTTATTTGCATTGGTAGATTCGCGTGGATTGGATCGGATATCTCCTGCGATGGTCAATCTCGTGCTGAGGGAGTATTCACAGCAGAAGGGCAGCATCCATGAGCAGGTCAAGTCGTACGTCAACGACGCCACGCTCCCGGTGTTGAGACCGAAGCGCGCAATCGACCGGATATCTGACCTTGTCAAGGTTGAGCAGTACAGGGAACTTCATGAGGCAGTGATATTATCTGCCCCAAGACTCCTCGACGATAAAGAAAAGTGGATCACTCCAGATATGATCTGAATCTTGACGCTCGTATTTCATGGACTATACATATATTATATGCAAGATCCTGTAATTTTGAAATGAACGCAATACTGAAGAACGAGGCATGAATCTGGACAAGTTAAATGCATTTGGGTCCCTGGTACTGCAAAACTTAAACTAACAAGGCGACACCCCGAAAGGCTTGAACTTCCCACAAGTGCACTAGGAAAGGCAGTCCTAACATTGTTTTGCAGCCCATTGCTAACGTCACCACCAAGCACTTGTGTCACTCCTCGATAGTGTCCTTTAGCTTGGACTTCCGCGTTGCCTGGTCGGCAGATCGAAGTCGGAACTGGTTCCCATAGAGCTCGAACTGAATGCCAAGTTCGATTGTTGAAGTCGATACGAAAGGCACCCGTGGGGGGAGGATTGGAATAGTAATGAACCGGTTGGCGGGACATCTTCAATTATCCATAGGCTATCTGTAGGGAGACTACTGAGCATGCTAAAGTACAACAAAAAGGGATGAGAGGAGTCAGATAGCTGGTAATATCAATTTTGGCAGGCTGCCGATTGAGCAACCTGAATAAAAGGGGTAGAACTCACCCTCTTCGAGTTATTGCGACTATCGATGTCACCGGAACTGAAACGGTACGTAATATGCTGCTGGCTGTTGGTCGCGCCGACGTTTGTGCACAGAGGCTGGTTAGTGGTTATAGACTTACAGTGGGGTCTGGTCACGAGACTAACTGACAGTATAAGCGCCTCGGATATTGCCGATTGTTTCGAGTCTATTCTGGCGTCGACTCTATGGCATTGCGGGTTTCCTTCGTGGCCGGTGTTTGCTGCCATTCGTGTCAGGTTCACGGTGGAACAGGATGGAGCTCACGCCTCTTTTATTTCTGGGTAATTTCGGGCATGCGAGCGGTCTTTCTGAAGGCAATCGCCTAGTAAACGCTTTACACAGAGATCCTCTAATTTTGGGGAATCAACTTGCGCCATCACGTCAAAAACGTCGGGGATACCGGCTTCGAGCGGTTCCCATCATAACGAGGCTTCAACCGCGCTTCCGTCCCGCATTGATTTATTTTTGACTCTGACTAACATGGGTTTGACTCGGAAGACGGCCACCACCTGTCTTGTTCTTTGGGTCCTGCGATCGTCGGTGATCCCCCTGCCCCCTGCCCCCTGTTACGTCCCTATGCACCAAATTGTCTTACCTATCTCATACAACGCTGTACCTGTCTCGTCAAATTGGCTATTCAGTGGGTATTGCCCATGGCTCGGTAGTGGCTCAGTTTGGTGCCCTTTAAGAGAGGGTGACTTCTGAGTTTGTGTCTGGCCTTCCTGTTCCTCTTGGCTGTATATTTCCTTTCGCGAATCGGTGGTGCTCCCATTATTCCTGAACGGCCCATACAAGGCAATTCTCAAGATCGACCGCTTGCTGCACCGGTGCTGGGAAATTCTCCGGCAACCGCAACTCGAGAGCAGTGAAGGTCTGGGCTATACTGGCAGGGCTCGTCGAAGGCAATGTGCGATAGGCGACGCACCCTCCATCCCCCCTCTCTTTCCGGGACGAACAGTGGAAGGCGTGATACCACGGCTGAAGCGGCCACGGAATGGAAGAATGTGGCCGAGCGTCGTGTGAAACGCTTCTAATTACATGTCTCTCCGGTCCCAAAGCCTCTGACAATATCAGCTCCTACTTCTGCCTTCAAAGAAGTGGCGAGATTTGCATGATTCATCTGCAGCCGTGCGCGAGTCTTTCCCAGTTGTCGGCTCAGATCTGAACGAAGCAGTGACAAAATTGAAGAGGAACTCGGTACGTCCTAGCGGTCCTTGCCCAATAACAACGGACCTCGTGAGACTCGACGGACTCAGAAGAGCACACCCCTTCCTCCAATGATGTCCTCTAACACCCTCTCTCAAGCTGAATATGAATCGTCAGGTACAAAGCATACCCTCGTACACTATTTAGATACCCCCACTCTCTCATTGTATCGCCGCGAGCAAAGCGGTTCGTCCTAGCTCATTCCCCCGATTTCGCTTACGCCGCCCAGGGTCTTACCATCGGCCCATGGCGGGAGCCGCTCGTCTAGATCTTGAAGGTCGCACCGAGCTTCAGCGGCCCGACGCGTGATCCCGCCGTCGCCGTTGGGCCAACCAAAACCTTCAGCTGGTGGTCCTCTGCGAAGTGGGAGCCCGGTGCACACTTCTTCATCAGATCGTCTGCCGGGGGACGGCGACATCTTATAACGACTCGCTGCCTCGATGGGTGTTTAGTCGTCGGGTACCAAGTTCAAGTCTCCCCTCCCCCCTTGGCAATGGCAAATGACGAAGGAGAGAGGAGAACGAGGAACCAGAAGAGTACGCCCGCAGTTATCCCAACGCCATCCTGGTGTCGACGCGAAGCGATGCCACCGAACAGGATACCAGCAGAACACCATCTCCGCAATCGTCTTCCCATAGGAGGGTGCTTTCGACAGAGCACTCAGGTATGCGGAGA
>MU129182.1:0-49594 GCA_014904985.1 Hydnum rufescens UP504
GCTTGGTTGCATCCTTGTCTTTGTTGATGGCTTTAAAACGCTGGCGAATAGATTTCCACATAGCTGAAGGACCAGAGAAGAAGAGGCGGCGTCGGTGTACGTGGATACGTGGTAAGTCCGTTCAATCCGTGCACGTGATAAGAAGTGTCAAAGCCAGGCAGCAGGAGGAGGAGGAATATCTGTGTATTTATACCGCAGTAGGCTGCCGGATGGCGCCGAGAACGGTCCTATACTACGTACAGGAATAGTTTATCAGGTAATTCTACTGGGGTGTTGGCTTGGGGATGTAAAGGGGAAAGTTCGAGTCTGATTTCGGTTGCGTTCCGGGTTGTTGGGCCTTGGGTTTTTGGGATAATTTTGAGAGGCATAGAGAGAAGGGGGGGGCATGAATGAATAAATAAGTGCGGGAGGGGGGAAGGGTTATCGGGATCGTCTCCTAGGTTTTTTCCGTGTTCCTTCATAGTTGGGGTAGGCTGGGATCGGGGGTCCCCCAGCTGTCGTCCTTTCCCCGTGAATCAGTGTTTGTCCATTGCATGCGAAGCATCTAGGAACTTGGCAAGGCGAAGTATGCCATCTTGAGTTCCTAGGAGCTTGTTGATCTCACGATCGGGACCGGCTCCCAGCAGGTGTCGGTGCCGATCGTGGATCTCGCATTCCTGTAAAATATGCAGTCGAGTTTGTAACTCGGCTCCGCATGGGCAATTGATAGGTTCTGTGGGTACTCGCCGGGCGTAGTATTCTCCAATATGGGCATGGCCTGTCCGCCAGGCAGCAGGAGCATTCCTGTTATGTCAACTCGGGTAGCTTCTGTCCGAGAAGCACGAACTTTTCACGTGAAATTTGGTAGACCCGATCTGATCCTTTTGGGCCCACTCGTTGCTGATCACACTGGACAACAACCCGATGTTGCCTTAGGGACTAGGATGGAGTCAAGCCGAACCGGCATCCTAGACAGCGGCTATGGGAGAGACGCGCTCAACCTCGCCTCCCTGCACATCAGTTATCGACTGCATGGATCCGACTCCTTCGAAAATCCAGACACCGACCGGCGAGGGTTCTGCCGATTCAGAGCAACCAACCGAATCTCGGAGCTTGGCTCTTGCAGTTGCTTAAAGAGGCAGTCCCGCAACAAAGATCTCAACATCGATCGAGTGCATCCAGTCTGCTGACTAATGTTCGCATTCTGATACGATGTCCTCCAGCATCGGACGACACAGTGTGTCCGTTTGGGAAACACGAGAGATTCTGATGTCATGCCCACCTGTTCGTTTTCATAGAGCATTGGGGCTATATGTTCTCCGGAACCTTTACTGGCATCCGCCTTGATGAATACATTGGGGTCATTCATGATGACATCGTCAACGTGTGGAATTTTAATGACCCAAACCATCAGGTGCGTCCTGCATTAATTGTTGCGACGATTGTTCGGACTAATCGAGTTCTTGGGTGTACAGTCGTGGACAAGCAAAGTCTGATAATTTGTCTGAAACCTGATCCATTAGCTTCTGGGCCTTGAAAACATCAAATTCGGGTTCTCCTTGCTCCCAGGATCTCAAAAATGCCCAAGATGAGGTCATGTGACCATTTTTTGGAACGGCCAATTTTTGAGGCCAAATTTTTGCAATTTTATATGCTTTCCTGGGTGAGGTAGAGGCTTTGGGAGTGTCATATGTGATTGTGTGTACGGTATAAACATGTTCCAGCCATGTGCACCATGTATATATGCTTGTAAACATGTATTCTGAAGAGTAGCTAGTTATTCATCATAGATTCTACCATTTTCTATGGCTTGCAAAATGCCTTTTGTGTTAGCAGATTGGGTCTGGCGGTCTGCAGCCGAGTCCGATCGGCATTTAGTCCATGTTTGCATCTGTATATACATCTTACGTAATGGACCCAGCACCCACCGACCACATCTTTCAACATCTTTTGTTTTTTAACAACCATTAAGAATTGATAGTTTATAACCATACTAAATACTGCAACCATATAGCTAGCAGGCCTAATCGACATCATATGGCGAGCACCCCGGGTGTTGCCGATATGTCTTCCGGCTGAAGCCTGAAGAACAATTTGCTCATTTATGGGCTCCAGGGCAGTGAATAGCACTGGGGAATGCCAGAATCATAATCTATGCCACTTTACCTACATTTTGGTGCCCATACCGAGTCTGGGCGCTTAAATTTTGGTCGCCGGCCAATTTTTGGGCTGTCACCAAGAAATAAATTGTTATTTACAGAAAACTAAGCCCATGGGGAGCTTTATTGGGACTGCCGGTGCATATTCCGATGGTTTAATACAAAGTTGTAACATAATTTTAGACCTTGGAAATATTATCAGACTTTGCCTGTCCACGACTGTAGTGTTTAAAGTCGACAGAATTCCGAGCCCGATGACGCATCGGGTGATAGATCTTGCAAATAGCCTGTCCGAATGCTCCGGGTTTGTAAGCATTGCCGTGTCCTCTAGCTCTAAATCGCAAAGCATGATATGGAAACATGTCAGTGTCGATACTACCGTAAAGGTTATCGGTCCCGCGGCTGCCGTGGTTGGGCTCTCCCGCCTTCAGCACTCCCCGTTTCAATCACTGTGGCAGTAGCTTCACAGGCGTATGGAATGTACCAAAGAATGTGGGAGTCCATCATGCGTCGACGAAGCTCCAGTTAAACCACGCCACAATATAGTTCCGAAATCCCGCAATATCTCATGGGATATGTAATCGACATGACCATTGCCTCCACGGTGAAGTACGCCACCCCTCGTGCACTGTACTTTCCCTCCTTTTCTCACATAGCACAATGTCCACAGCACTTCCGTCTCTTTAGCATCAAGGATGGTCTAGAGTTCTACGTCCTCGACCCGGAAAATCCAAGAAAACACAGGGTTTTGCGCCAACGTCCCCAACGGTATGACTCCCCAGGCATATCATACATCCTTCTCACGCCGAATATCGCCTCCAGTGCCTCGTCCTCGGTCTCCAGGTTGGACGTTCAATTTCAGAGTTGTTGCTCTCCCTTTTTACCCAACGTAACGGCATCAATGTCTGGCACGGCCACTAGGCTGACGTCCAGAACACTGTCCTTGGATTTGACGGAGAAGTCATCCCTTCTCGTCGACGGCACCCGCCGCTTCTGCCAATACTCCAATAAATTTTCTCGCGTTAAGCGCTCCTGGCTTACGGAAGGGATTCCGTTGTTGGGAGAGTTAGCTTTGCGTGGTCGAGGAGATAGTTGATCATGTCCATGAGATTGGGCAAAGGAGTGCCTTCCCGAGAAAGCAATCTGATGATCCAGACCCATCCCTCGGGGAAACACATGTGGCTGGTGTGGGAGGCTGTGAGGTGCTTCAAATGCCATAAACGAGGAAGCAATGGACATGGTATGCGAGAGACGCGTTAGTGCTAAGAAGGATGAGGACTTCCCTCCTCAACACCATCCTCATTTCCGCAGCGCCAATAGCCCCGGAAGGCGTCGGTGTTCCAACCCTCCACGTGAACATCTGATCCCCCCATTCGATTTCGATTTTCAGACAAATGAACTCGCTCAGATGTTTGGATGCTCCCTTAAGTGGATATACAGCATCGGCTTCTCAGTCCGGGACGACATCGTTTGCCCCGGCATCTCCAATTACGCGAACTCTGAGAGCGAGCACCTCTTCAGGCACTGGACCAAGAAATACGAAGACATTCGCACTGCCATGTCCCACTTCACCCTGATCACCAATCGCTACGGCTCTGGCACCACATGAACCATTCGAAAGCAACTCATCAGACCCAGGTTGTCTCTGGTCCTGGCTGGGTCGCCGTCTGCGACGGCATCGGCTTCACCGATCCCCTCCACTCCCCCGGTATCACGTCTGGTATGACCACTGGTGTCTTTGTCCGGGAGCTCACTCCCGCCGCCATCGAAGTAAAAATTGAAGAGGGCAAGGCTGTGTGGTCGAGATACGACGAATACTGTGCGAATGCCGTCACCTCGCTGCACATCATGAACTAGGTGTGAGTGTTCTTTCGTGGCCTTGACTTCCACAGTTGATCTGACCACCCAAAATAGTTCAATTCCAGCTGCTTCCGTGTCCCGATTCTCGCTGCTCGAGTCGGCCTCATGTGGCAGTTCACGGTTGCCATTGCTCTTCCCTGATCACCCCTGGAGCGCTTGGATAGGATCTCGGACGCGGTTGTCGAGGACATTAACCGTTTCTGGGAGGAGGTGCGAATCCAGGCTATGGCCGAGAACCGCTTCCCCACTCGATGGAATGGCCTCTTCCGTGATTTCAATCGTCTAATTGGTGAGTTTTCTTTTTTTTTCGTCCTTCTTCTCCAAGGAAGCATGCCTTTATCATCCAATCAACTGTAACAACAACTTTCTTTCCGATCACTTCTTCGCTCCCCTGTACCCCCTTTGCAACTTCAGAACTATGACGAGGTGAAAAACGAATTACAAGACCCCTTCATGAACGTGTGCAGCAACTCCCGCATGTGGGCCGCCGTCTGTGGCGACTGGAGAAAATGCTACACCTGTGGCACCATCCATCCACAGGAGTGCGACATCACCTAGAATCCCCCACTCGTCGAGCGGGAGCTTCAGTTCCTTACAAAGGTCGCGCCCTCGCCTATCTCTGTCGGTCAGCAGGTCATCGCTTCGGTGCGTCTTCCTGCTCCTATTTTTCGCGTGTATAAATGACCTGACTTCCCTTGGCTCCTCTTTCTCATCCCCTCAGGTGGACGCACAGAAACCGAAAGCCGTCGAAGAAGCTATGGCCAGAAAACAAGACAGCATGCCCAGTATTCAATCATTTTTTCCTAGTGTTGATGTTGTACTGTGCTCATCGTCCCGCCCTCCCCAATATCCACATCCACGTCCATCCTGTACGTCTTGCGATGTAACCACATACAGTAGTGTCATCGATGTTGTTTACCCCTCCACATCGGGCTCGCTATACCATTTGTCTGTTGTGGATCACATGCGAGTCCCCATTTGCAAAACGCATTAACACAATATTACCCAGGAGAAGGGGAGGAGATATGACCACCGGTCAGATCAGATATAACCGTGGTCTCCACCCTCAGCCGTAAAGCTCAAAAATGAGATCAATTAGACAAGGTGGTCGGTAAGGTGATAAAAACAAACAGTACGACCCATGTTACGCAATTACGTAGTGAATTCTGGGGTCCATTGTGGTCCCTTGTATCCCGCGCTCGACTTCTTCACACTGTGATGCGTATGTTGGAATCGAGACCCCACGTCCACAACCGTCGTACGCCTCACTTCGCGCACAGATTTTGGCGGCTTCTCCGTGTGCGTGGCGGACAGCCTCTCCTGCGCGATTTTCTCGAGTGTCGTCGGAACAATTGGGGCCTCCAATGGGTGTTTATGGAACAATACGGTGGGATCGTCAGCGTAAAGCGTATGGTATATATATACACCGGCACGAAAGAGAAAGAAAAAGCTCGTACCTCCCCCTCATTTACCGGCTCCCAGTACACAGACGTCACGTCGCTAGACGGCAGTTGTTCCCAATCGGCACTGTAGTCGAGTACTGCCGCGTCCTCTCGGGCGTCTGTGGGCGGTAGCGTCTCGGACCTTTGGTGTTCAATGGGTACCTTGCTGTACACGCCTGTAGCGGATTCGAAAGCTTTTGCAAAAGCTGTTTGGAGGGGATATTCCTTTAGGGTAGGAAAGAAAAAGAGAAAAGTCTTATCAGCGCGGGCCGTTGGACAAATATATGCGCAAGACTTGGAAAAAAGGAAATACAAAAAGGGATCACAAAACGTGAAAGAAAAACGGTTTATAACCATAATCAGATTGTCTTCTGGAACTCTCATGTTCATCACAACGAAACGGAATAGGGGCGGGAGGGGTGGGTTCCCAATGAAAAACAAAAAAGGCTTGCGCAAGACAAGACAAACCTTCACATATTCAGCCTCGTGGCTTTTAAGCGGATAATCGCCTCTATCCGCTTGATGCTGAGATTATAGTGAATAGACAACATCCGAGGATTATAATGCTCGGGATTTGATTTCCATCTCGCAAAGATTTGATTTCGAAGGGCATCCGAAAGCGGCGGTGGAGGCTTGAAACTTGGGTTGAGAGGACAGGCATATTTACAGCCGCGTTCGCAAAAAATAAAAACAATAGTAATAACAAAAATGAGAGCAGAGACAAGAAGCGCAAAGAGGAAGATAAACTCAACCACTTCGCCACCTAGCCAGTTCGTCTTGTGTGATTTTGTATTCTTGAGCGCGCGGCCTTCGCCTTCGAGCCATTGCCGATAGAGAATGCCCCCCTCTCGACCAGTCGGGTTGCCGTCCTTATCCTTTGCGGCACGGAAACCGCCATTTCTACGGGCATCGTCTATGAATGAGGATTTTCTATCATCGCGACCAAGACCACGACCACCATCACGAGTCGAAGAGGACGAGGCAAAGGCGCGAGAGGACGTGTCTTGAAGACGACGAGACGGTGGGGAGCCCGCGAGGAAGAAGAAATGTAAATGAAGCCATACAGTAGAAAAAACCGACGGCACTCTCCTGAGTCCTGAGAGAACTTGCATCCGAGCTGTGGGTCCATGGATCCTGGCATTATTTTGACCTCCTTTTCTGCCTCACTTGATAATCTGGAAGAGGTACTTGAGCCCCTCATTGCCAAGACTCTATCCCAAAATACCGAAACACTAGAAACAATCGACAAAGCGAAGCTCCAGGTGCTCGTTGCCTACGTTATTCAAGACCTCGTTCTAAGTGCGCGATCTTCGAGATCTTTTCTCTGGCATTGACAACAGAGACTCCCCATGAAAAAATAATAATAGTCTATTTGAAAACTCGCGGTTTAGATCCTGCCAAACATGCTGTTACTGAAGAATTGGTTCGCTCATACCCTGTGTAGGCTTCACACCCACAACATTTGACCTCCTGTATCGTGATCTTGTAGAATCGAGTCAAAAGTTACTTTGAGAAGATCTCTTCAGCAGAGAACCCACAGACACGTTCGTTTCGTTTCAGTCGTGTAAAATTGTGGCTCCCCACTTGCATCACTAAAACCACCCTTCTAGGAGGATTGGCCCTCGACAAGGCCGCCGCAAACCGGTTCATCAAAGCCGCCATAAACGAAGCCAAAGCGGCTTCCGAGGAAGCCTCATCGCATGCTGCTGCTGGACCGTCTTCCCAGCGAACCGGGAATAATGTCGATGTTGTCATCCCGTTTGGGAAGCACACCCGTTTCACGCACGTCAAACCCCCACGAAATGAACGACCCGAAAATAGCGACGAAAGCTCGGATGATGACGATGATGAGGTAAAAATAGTTGACGATGTAAAATCGCTGCAGATAGGGAAGGAGCCAGAGGACATAGTTCCACCCCCTCCCAAAAATCTACCCTCAGGCTCCACCAAACGACGCAGAGCCATGGACCCATTTGCAGGTACCCCCCCTACTTCCCTGTCATTTCGCTGCTAGGGACAGGATTCCTGGGCCCTCCTTTGTCCATATAGGTTATGACGCAGATGCTCCCAAGACAAACAAGAAAAAGTCAAAGGGGTAGCGAGGGGACGACTCGATTGTGCAGATAATGTGTCTGCCGCCCATTTGAGCTATATCTATCCGATTCCGCTCTCCATCTAGTGGCATCGCGTTGAGTACTTTCAATGGGCTTCTGTCGGAGATCCAACGATGGACCATAGAGAGACCTTACTCATCACACCCAGAGTACCTACTCTTTTGATGTCGGTCATCATCTTCTCTAAATTATATCTGCCTATATAAACCCTTTTGAAACCCGTCACCGAGCTAGCGAAACGATACTGAAAATATCCTCAAGATAGCTAACTTCATGAAATTCCCAGACTAATCGACGATGATTCGTAGCATTTAATCTGCCAAAGCTTCAGTTGCGGGACAATTGGTGGCCTGCACTGGCTAATACAGTACTCCCCCTCCTTCAGCATCTTTTCGTGTCACGGAACGTTTCGTGCCTTTCTTGACTCCAGGCGACGAGATCCCGGTACTGGCGGAGATCACCTAAATCAACATCTTCTATCGCCTCCTTTGCAGCTTGAAATGTCAGGCGCAATCATCCCGTTCAATCTGCCATGTCACTGGTGATATACTTTCAGCTGCTGGGGCTGCGAAATTGTGGCTATGCAAAACCTAAGGACTCCGGGAACCGACGACGAGGGCGGATAGATCTGTAGGTGTTGAAAGACGTGGGCGGCGGGTGCCGAATCCATTACATAATACGTATGTACAGTGGCCAAGTACCGATCGGAATCGGCTGCGGACCCAATCCGCTGACACTCCCACTCGCAGCGATAACGATCGGGCGGGGGTGTACCAAATAAACAGAGGAAGGGGGGGGGGACAAGATCAAAGGATAGAATAAAAAGGGGGGTAGACACAACTGGTCTAAATTAGGAGCAGGGTGAGAGAGAAAAGGGTATGCTCCCACTGAAGCAGAAATAGGTTGAAGGAATGAAAATGAAATTTGCTCCCACTTGAGCAAGAAAACAGAAAAGGCAAGCAGTAACTCCCACTGGAGCAAATGAGTTTGCATGAGCGAGACAAAAAGAAAAGCAAGGGAGGAAGACAGGCAACAAAATTATACTCCCACTCAAGTAAAGACTCGAGTACCATAGAATAATAAATCCCCAATGGTAGCAGGTACCACGAGCTGAGCCCAGACTCCCTCACGCAAACCAGAAGAATGATGGTAGATGTCTTGATGATGTCATGTGCTGCGAGCCAGATATCCAAATCCCCTCCGCGCACCCCGATCAACGAGCCGGATCCATGGCAATCCCCTTGCCCAGGCACCACCTCCATCCCACCCAAAAGACCCTATAGTAGGTCACCCAAGAGTCGCGAGCCAAGTCCTGAGACTTCCTCACACATGTCTCAAAATAGTGTTCTGGGTCCAGGGCCAGAGCCCACCCAAACACCCAACTAAATACTCCACCTCACCAACATGGCACAACGGCAATAGAAAATTCCCCGAAAAAGACACGGGTATGACGGTCATGGTAGACATGGGATATGGGTTCACAAGCATGGGTAAGGTTGGAATTAGAGGTTTCCCCAAAGAACAGGTACTCCCATGTATAGGCAGGGGTGCCCCCAGATGGACCATGGAATAGTCACGCAGTTTAGACATGGAAAAGAGAACGAACGACGGGTTTTCAGACATGGTATTGATGTCATGGACTATGGCTCAGTTCATCCAGACAGTCATGGGTTCAGTCACAGTAGAAAGGCTCGATTGAGTCATGGAGCCGGTGGACTCACACAGTTAACGGTATAGCCCTTAGGAAATGGATGGGCCCATAACCTGTTGAAAGACGTGGGCGGCAGGTGCCGAATCCATTACATAATACATATGTACAGTGGCCAAGTACCGATCGGAATCGGCTGTGGACCCAATCCGCTGACAGTAGGGGAGCCTAAATGCTCAAGTGGAGTGAGGGCAGGCGGAGCAAAAAGAGACTGTGGTATTTGGAACTACTGGCCAATTTATGGCCTACAGGATAGGAGAAAATACAGGAGTTACAAGTAGAAACACAGAGATGTACTAAAGAGAATACAGGACAGATTATGTCAGTGGTCCATGGGCGCAGGAAACTGCTCATGGACCTAGGAGACGTCCGCCGAATGCAGCAGATGTGCTTGAACCCAATGTGATTACCGAATAGGGGTTGCCCCCTCTAAAACTGTCCTTTGGCCCATTCAGACCTGTCCTTTGGCCTGTTCAGACCCATCCTTTGGCCCATCGGACCCCAACTCCAACACTCCCCCTCAAGCGTGACCTAATCCAAGTCCAACTGCGTGAAAATCCAATTTCATTGGCCTGAGGGCTTTTGTGAGAATGTCGGCCATCATTTCATCTGTGTGTTATGAGTCATACTCGTAACCTTGCTTATGTATGCAGAATAACAAAGCCAATCGCACCATCATGTGACCTTCCTCCTCGCCACCATTGTGCCTTCCTCTTTCAGCACTTCCTATTATATACATCCCTCCTTTATCCAACATCCCTTTATTCATGAAACCCTTTTTGATCTCTAGAAGTATAAGTAGTTACTTGATGTACACTTGCTCTTTAAGAATATATTGTCAACCAATTGAATTCTCTTTTTGCAATCTTGATTATCACTTGTGACTCTCACTTGCAAATCTCACATATTAACTCTCAAGAAGCCGGTCTTCCTTGTATGCACTTGTCTCCCATGACCTTATGTAAACCTTGCTTCACAACTCTCTCATCAATCGCCTTAAGGGCATTTCCTTGTATTTGACTCAATTACATCATTGTATCTCTCGTCTCGAGTACAACCCTTAACAGTATTCTTGATCTAAATAACCAACTCCCTTGAAAGACTCAATATGCCCTCCACTCGACAAAATCCACAACTGGTCATCGATGACTACCGTGATGACACAGCCACCATTGAATCCACCTCTGGCCTCTCCTCTCCAATTGTCCTCAAGGCACCAATCACCCCACGGATGATGTATCCCTCAATACAAACACCACCCAACTTGACACAAGGCCTGCACATGGGAAACCCTCCCAGCACCACATCAACTTCGAGCACTGAGACAATGCTCCTGTGCATGCTCCAACAAATGCAGGCAGACCTAGCATGCAGCACGCAGATACAAGCAGAAATGGTGCATACCAATGCCCAGATGAATGCTCACCTTGAAGAACTCGCAAACAAAAATTGAGAACAGCAAAACGAAGTTGCACACCACAATTCACGGTCGCCCACCCTCGACACAAACATGTGACTGAGGCAAGTAGTCTTGCCTGTGGCACACAGCTCGCAATTCACACCACGCACCCTCAACACTTGAAGCACCCACTTCGAGCCCCAAACCCACCCTGAGGAAAACAATGAGTTTCCACCTCAAAACCTCAACAATATGCCACAAGGCAATTCAGTCACATATGCACCACCTAGCAACATCACACAACCAACTCCGTGATGTGCAATGTTCGAGGATGCACACTCCACCCCCCTGTGCCTGGGCTCTGCCTTCAGAGCCCCAACTCCAGGTGTGGATCATTGAGCGGCACACACAGGAGCCAGACTCGAACACCTTCCCACCACCCTGTGATATCGTGAACCCAGACTGGTCAGCCATATTTGATACCTATGATAGGTATCAAATTTGCGACACTTTTTGGTACCTAAGTAGGTCCAATTGTGATGGGGTGCCATATGGGTGCCAATTGATAATTAAATATCAGAGAATCAGCCCAAATGGGGCCCCAATTGGGCCCATATACCCCAATGTAGTGCCATGGGGCCCCAATGTGGCTCCAAAATGAACCCCTTCATAGTTTCCACACTACTGAGGCACTGATCTGCATTTAATTTCAATTATTACAATTATGGTATCAACAGCTAGTAGAATATCCACTATATCCACTCCCTGCAGGTGCAGGGAGTCTACTTGAAAGACAAGAACACATACCTGGTGAAAGTCCCCCTAAAATATGGGGGCTTTGCATGCATACATTACATGGGGGTATTCATTTTGTCGTGATTCCACTCGATCGGGCGAGATTTTTGGGGGCTGCACATGTCTGTATTTCCTGTTGGGGCTCTGTCCATGTTCTTGTTGGGTTGGGTTTCATTGGGGGCAGGGGTGACCTAGAATAACAAAAGAATCATTAGTAGAGACTATATCAAGTGAGAACTTACCTGAGATTACCACACACCCACTGGAGCGGGGGTGTGGTAACCCATTGTCCATCATTGTGTAGGTTGCTGCTGGTTCAGGGGCCGGACCCTTAGACATGATCTTCAGCAGCTGCGCACATCTGTATTATGCGTGGGGGCTTCATCCATGTTCCTGTCGGGTGGATTTTCGTGGAGGGACAGGCTAGAATAACAAACAATGTGCTACATTAGTAAAATAAAAGAGAGGCAGCACCAAAAGAGCAGCTGGTGCTGCTCTCTTGGTGCCGTTGTACAACTAGTAACAAAAAACTTATGAGGCACCCACACCCACTGTGTGGTGCCATGCTTTGCCTGTCATTGTGTCCATTGTGGGCATTCGGGAGTTGGCCCCTTGGGCGCGATCTTCAGTGGCTATGCATCGTGCAGGGTTTCGTTCAGGAGTTGGGCTCTTGGCCATGATCTTCGGCAGCTACGCATCATGCGGGGTTTCGTTCAGGAGTTGGGCCCTTGGCCGTGATCTTTGGCAGCTATGCATTGTGTGGGGTTTCGTTCAGGAGTTAGCCCCTCTTCAGTGGCTACACATTGTGCGAGTGTTCATGCAGGGAGGGGGACCTAGAATAGCACATAGTAATGTTAGTAAAAAAAAAGGAGAACTCACCAGATAGCACAACACCCGCTGCAGTGGGTGTGGTGCCATATCTATCCATCATTGCATGGCTTGGGGGTGGTGGTAACATCACATAGGTGGGACCCTCTGGATTTGGGCAGCCGTACACGTCCGTATTATGCAGGGGGCTCCATGTTTTCTTGTCGGGTGGATTTTCATGCAGGGGGGAAGCCTAGAACAACAAATGGTACATTATATTAGTAAAATTGAAGAGAAGCAGCACCAAAAGAGCAGCTACAGCTGCTCTTTTGGTGCCGGAGTATGGTATGGAAAGAAAACTCACCTAATAGGACCACACACCCGCCACAGTGGGTGTGTGGTGCTGTGTTTTATCTGTCGTCGCGTGGGGGCTGCACATGTATGCAGGGTGTTGGGCGGATTTTGACCCACATTGATTTCCAGGCAGCCATCGGGGTTGGTATCGTCATTATGCAGGTCAGTCAGAGGCGAGAACCTTAAACCTAGAATGGAAATACTACTGTTAGTTACGATGTTGAAGAAGTACAACAAGGGCAGCTTTGGCTTCCCTTTTTGCACAGCTGTACATAGTGGGAAGGAACTCACCTATATGACCACACACCCGCTGCAGCGGGTGTGTGGTCCTCTTCTAGTTCCTCTGGATCCTGTGGTCAAGTCCTATATATGAATGAAATGGCTGAGGTAAGCATCAAAACAAACCACTCAACGCTGGGACTTTCAGGGCTCGAAAGAGCGCCCAATTAGGGGCAGTGCAAGCCTCATATAGATAGATAATAAATACTAAATATTTGTCTAAGACAAGTGAGGAAAAGAGGGATAGTCAGTTGGATTGCACTAAGGCAGCATGTGCAAAGCAGAATTGGGCGACTTCCATGCATTATAATTGGCCCAAATTTGAGTATCTTGGTGGCATGTATGTATATTTCATGGACGCCAAAATGAATTGGACAACCTGGCTAATTTTCAATTTCTCGTGCCTTCAATTTCCTATTTAGGAAATTGAAGGCACAAGAAATTGAAAATTAGCCAGGTCATCCAATTCGTTTTGGCGTCCATGAAATATACATACATGCCACCAAGATACTCAAATTTGGGCCAATTATAATGCATGGAAGTCGCCCAATTCTGCTTTGCACATGCTGCCTTAGTGCAATCCAACTGACTATCCCTCTTTTCCTCACTTGTCTTAGACAAATATTTAGTATTTATTATCTATCTATATGAGGCTTGCGCTGCCCCTAATTGGGTGTTCTTTCGAGCCCGAAAAGTCCCGGTGTTGAGTAGTATCCTCACATCTATTTGGAGGCACCCAAAGCAAGTGCCACACACCTGCTGGGGCAGGTGTGTGGCACTGTTAGGTGAGTTTTCTTTTTACAGGCTGTACCACAATGCCAAAAGAGCAGCACTAGCTGCTCTTTTGGCATTGCTTGAATTCTTTATTTACTAACGTTCATTATTCTAGGTTCCTTCCCTCTACCCGAAGAATGCACCGACAAGAGACTCAGGATGAAATATGAGGGCATGCACAGCCACCCAGGACCCCAAGACTCAACTATCCGCGACCTATAGAATGACACCTGCCACACCTGCTTCGGCGGGTGTGGTAATATTAGGTATTTTTTTAAAATTACGGGGTGGATGATGACACCAAAAGAGCAGCCCCAGCTGCTCTTTTGGCATTGCTTCTGTTATTTTTTTTAAACTAACATATTCGTTATTCTAGGTTTTCTCCCTCCACCAAACTCCCCATCCGAAGAACACACAGACAAGGCCTGGGTGAAATACGGGGGCACATGCAGCCACCCAGGACCCCAACCCTTGCATATCCCCAACCCCTACAACGATGAATCAAGTACGGCGCTGCACACCCGCTTCGGTGGGTGTGTGGCAATCTTGGGTCAGTTTTTTTTAAATTACGGGGTGTATTACGATGCCAAAAGAACAGCACCAGCTGCTCTTTTGGCATCGCTTATGTTATTTTTTTTTACTGACATATTACTTAGTCTAGGTCCTTCTCCCTCTGTGAAACCGACCCGAAGAACACACAGACAACATCCACCGCAAAATACGGGAGCGCACAGCCACCCAAGACCCCAACTCGCACCCTATATGACAATGAAACAAGTATGGCGCCACACCTGCTTCGGCGGGTGTGTGGCAATATTAGGTGAGCTGTTTGATTACAGGGAGTATGACGACACCAAAAGAGCAGCACCAGCTGCTCTTTTGGCATTGCCTTCAATTTTTTTTTGTTTTACTAATGTATGATTATTCTAGGGACATCCACTATGTGATACCCAACCCAACAAATGCACAGGCCAGGCTCAGGGCCAAACACAGGAGTGCGCAGCCCCCCAGACCACCTGACCCTCAAGTATCTGCAACCTACACGATGACAAATCAAATACGGTGCCAGACGCCCGCTTTGGCGGGTGTTTGGCACGATTAGGTGAGTTGTTTCATTACATGGTGTACCACGATGCCAAAAGAGCAGCACTAGCTGCTCTTTTGGTGTTGTTCATGGTACCCTTTTTACTAACATATTATTATTCTAGGTTCTTTCTCCCTCCACCAAACCCGACAAGGCTGAAATACGGGCGCGCATGCAGCCACTCAAGACCCCAACCTCTGACTCCCCACAATCTATATGAATCAAACACAGTGCCACACACCCGCTTCGGCGGGTGTGTGGTAGTATCAAGTACATCTAATCCCACCAGTGCCAAAAGAGCAGCTTGTGCTGCTCTTTTGGCACCACTCTGTTTTCCTTTTTCTTTTTACTAATGTATTATCCTCTCTTGTTCTAGGTCCCTTCCCTTCCCCATGCAAAACCCCGCCTGACGGGGACATGACCAACCCCCAGCATGACATTTGATGTGCAGTCCAAGCCCCGAGTGCCCGGCCCACAAATATGACAATCAACCAAACCTCATACCACACACCCGCTTCGGCAGGTGTGATAACATCAGATACGTCTAATCCCACTGGTGCCAAAAGAGCAGCAGAAGCTGCTCTTTTGGTGCTGTCTCATGTTTTTATTTTATATTTTATTTTATACTAACATATTATTCTTTATTCTAGGTCTCCCCTCACTGTGCGAAACCACCCGACAAATGAGTCCAAGCTGAAATGACAACATACGCAGCCACCCAGAACCCTGTCTGAGAGCCAAGACCCAACCTGAGGGCCCAGTCCCCAAATGCCCACAACCGACACGACGATGGATAAAACATGGCACCACACACCCACTGCAGCAGGTGTGTGGCCTTATAAAAGTATTTCTTAATAGCTACAAACGTGCAAAAAGAGCAGCAGTCACTGCTCTTTTTGTCGCTGCTCTTTTTGCGTGAGATTTAATTTTAACTAACATATTTTCTATTCCAGCCAACACATGAAGCCACACTGCCACGAGCCCAAATCTGCCAATCTGCCAGGATCCCCCATGCACGAGTATGCATAACCATGCAAATGAATGAAGTCATGGAGGAAAAGGAGAGCCACACCTGCTGTGGCGGGTGTGGCAATTTTTAAGGTAATTATAACACCTGGCCATGCAAAAGGAGCAGCACAGGCTGCTCCTTTTGCATGGCCTTTCTCTTCTTTTACTAACATACTATTTATCAATCTAGGACCTTATCCAGCCCACCACCACACCAAGCCCCAAGCAAAACCCCGCCAACAAAGACACAACACGAAAACCCACAACCCGACTGACCAAACACCCACAAGAATGAGGGATGTGGCCACCAGATGAAATGTGCAGGTGAACAGGGCATGTAGCCACCATGTTGTGTGGCTCCGCCAGGTGGGGACATGTGGTGGCAGGGGATAATATGTGTATAGTAATAAATAAATAATCATACATGGTTATGTGATCCAGCACAGCTGTTGACTGGAAGTTGGCCCAATAAGGCCCCAATGGGGCCCTAATCAGCACCCAAGCCACAACCAAAGTGGTGGACTGGGGCCCCAATAGTGTCTGGTACCTACTTAGGTACCAAATCATGCCCCAGAATAGATACCTAACAAGGGGGTCACATACGGCTGTCCAAGGTGCGTGAACCAGCAACAATCGCCCACCCCTCTGTGCTCTTGGGACATGCACTTCATGAACCCAAAAACAAAGAGCTGGAGATGTTCTCAGGGCACGACCCTCTAAACTTACAGATTCCTTGCACATTGCAAAATGGCATTCCAATCACAACTGTCACGATTCACACTGGAAAGCATGTGTATCATCTGGGCTGGATCATATCTCACGGATATGGCAAGGCAATGGTTCCAATGCCTCATCATGGAGACGGAGGAATCCCCCACACTCTCCAGCTGGATGCTCTTCGAGGAAGAGCTCCACACATACTTCAGAGACCTGGACAAAGTCGCGACTCAAGAGTGAAAACTACAAGCACTCAAAATGAATGACAACCACCACATCCTTTGCTACATCAACCAATTCAAGGAAGTAGCAAGTCTCACCAAGTGGAACAACAACACACTCTGCTTACAGTTCTACCAAGGCCTACCAAACTGTCTCCAAGACAACATCTCACAAGATGGCAAACCTGCAAAACTCCCACCACAGGCTGTAGTGTTGATATATCAACTGTGGTCTGATACCACAGTTAATTGATATATCAACATGGTAACTTGCCACAGTGGTAACTTACCATAACTGATACATCAGACACAGCCCCTGTGCTTCACAAGAAATGTTGCACTTTGTGGGATTTGAACCTGCATCCCCACAACAGGGATTTGTCAGCAGCCTCAAGGTGCACTTTAACCACTAGGACACACCACCCTCTATGAAACTTCCTCTTATGAGTTCTATAAGTACCCTCGCTGACTTGTGGACTTAGAAAATATTATTGGATCAAGATAAGTGGTGGATGGTATGGGTATGGGGGGTGTGCAAGGTGTGTATGGGTGGTATGGGGGTTAGGAAGGGTGTGGGGGTATGGTATGGTATGGTATGGGGTTGGAGTTGGTTGGGTATGGGGGTATGGGATGGAGGATATCATGGTTATGGTATGGTATAGAATGGATGGTGTGGATGGTATGGTATGGGTTGGGTGGTTAGGTGGTTGGGGGTTGGAGGTTGGGGGTTGGAGGTTGGAGGTTGGAGGTTGGATGGTTGGAGGTTTGTTTTTTTTTTGAAAATTACAAAAAGACTCATGTCTGGGAAAGTATTTTGCATTTTTCTCCACAACTAAGGCACCTACACAGGTTCTGTCACTGCCACCATACTCAGGGGGACCAGGGCTACAATTAATTTTCTGCTTACATAATCACAAAAAGTGGATATTATAGCACTAATTAGAGGTTGTGTCATAGGGTGGTGCTAGCCTAATGGTTAAAATGGCACTTTGAGTCTGGTTACACATCCCTGTTAAGGGGATGCAGGTTCAAACCCCACCAAATGCAACATTTCTTGTGAAGCATTAGGGGTTGTATGTATCTGATGTATCAGTTATGGTAAGTTACCACAGTGGCAAGTTACCATGTTGATATATCAATTAACTATGGTAACTTACCATATTTGATACATCTATACTACAAGGTGGCCTGAAACACCAGGGTTGGCTTGGCTCGTGCTGAATCTGAGATCGGTAAGGGCCTGCGAGAGTGAATCGTACCAGCATTGGCTGGCTTGTTTAAGACCATAAAGGGTCTTCTGTAATCACAGGATCATATTTGTACCCTGAGGTTTGTAACTGGGGGGGAATTCCATGTAAATTTCCTCATCAGGATCCAATTCACCATTTAGATAGGCACTGTTGAAATCGAATGAGTCGATCTCCCAGTCCTTTTCAGCAGGAATTGCAATGATTGTCTGAAAACTTGCCATTCAGGCCATGGGAGAATAGGTTTCATAATAGTCAACACTGTAAATTTGAGTGAAACTGCAAGCAACGAGATGTGCCTTGTATTTTAAAATACTACCATTGGCCTTGCACTTGATCTTAAAGACCAATTTGCAGTCAATGATGTTTTTGCCTTGGGGTCTCAGCACTTCTTTGTACATTCTGGTGTCCTCAACAGTTTTGAGCTTGGTATTGGTGGCCTTCTCCCATTCTGGCCAATTGGTCCTTGATTTTGCCTCTTCCAGTGATCCAGGGTCACCATTCAGGTCCTGTAGTGCAACATTGTTGAATTCAATGTAATACATGGCATCATTGACAAAGGAATTTGTGTCATCAGTATTTCCAGATGTGGGATTGCTCCCCCTGATGCCGGGGATTTGGCTGTTGGGTTTTGAATGCAGATAACCATGGACTGTACCTTCACCCTGCTCGAGGCATTGTACATACTGGGAGGGCTTGTGGGCATGAGTGGATCACTGTTCAGGTTGAATAATCTGAACTGGGTTTGGTGCCAAAGGTATTTCAAGGAGCTGGGGTGTTTGGACAGGCATGGTCAGCCCATCTTCTGTGTGATCCCCATCATCTGACTCAGTTGGGTCAGCATGGGGTGGTGTAGCAGATGGAGCTAGCAGTGGGGTTTCGGTGTCTACTGGGCGTGGCTGAGTGCTGGTGTGTCAGGGTTTGCCCCTTGCTCCAGTCCACTCCAGTCCACTCCAGTCCACTCCAGTCCACTCTGGTCCACTCCGGTCCACTCCAGATCACTCCAGTCCTTGTCCACCCACCTCCAGTCCAGTTCTCCACTTATTTCCTTCGCCCAAGTCCACTTTGCTTCCAGCTTGATTCCAGTTTGACTCCGGTCCAACCCTATCTTGGTTTCATTTCCTTTTCATTTCCCTTTCATTTCCCATTGCTTCCGGTTTGCCCCTGGCTGAGTTCCTGTTCCTGTCCCTGCCCCCCTTGTAACCACCCCCAGTTTAGCGATCACTCCCCTGTAGTATAGTCATCATGTATAAGTAGTCTGAGAGCGAAGTTCAGAGACCCCAGCTTTGGTCTCTCAGGATTTCCGCTGTTAATCTGGACTACAGGTCAGCCTTCATGTATTCCATATTCATATTACATAATCTCAGGATTTCCACTGTTACTCTGGACTACAGGTCCAAGTACTTTCCAGTTGACTCCGTGAGCTTAAGGACTGCTGTGCTCATTTCTGCCTAGTCCCCTCCAGGCTGCTGGACTGCCTCTCTGTCCCCTCCTATCCTCATTATCTCATTCTTTCCCGGATTCTCCTGGACTTAGCCGGACTTACACCAGACTTAGCCAGAATTATCTGTGTTTATATTTGTTTGGTGCTCTCATCGCAGTGTGGCCCTGACACAGTGCTTGGTTTATTGAAGGGAATTTCAATCATCAGTATAGAAGAAGGGTTGGGAGCTCTGATGACTGTCAAATCAAAATCTGGTTCAGCCAGTGTGTAGATGGGAGACTGTATTTCTGTTGTTATTCAGTGGGCTGGTTCGCTTCAATGGTTGATCACACTCTGCAAGACATGTATGGTGTTCAGTGGAGAATAGGAAGGGATATGGACTAGCTGTAGTCAATGACATATTGTCTGGGATGCTTGTGGAAGGGCTTATACTGTACATCTGTGATGCTTGTAGGAAGGCTTATACATTGTGTGGGATGCTTATGGAAAGGCTTATATGTCTGGGATGCTTGTGGAAAGGCTTATATGTTGTTCATGTTGTGTTGGTCTATTTACTGATATTTGTGTATTCTTGTTTACGTTCTCCTGGTCAAAATGTGGATATCTGTGGGTTATAGACTGGTCAGTGCTTGGTTAGTCTTGTTAGTATGTTTCTTCCTTCTTTCTTCAAAACCTGATTCGTATTTCGTTATGCTTACTTTTCCTTGGATGTCCAGCAACTCTAACCTTAGGTCCTGCAACTATCCTTGGCTTTAGTGATTCATGTAGAGGGCTACCAGTGGCTTTGTCTCAACAACCTTGAAGATGACTTAGCTCCAGATGGCTTATAGATAGACTGTTCTTTAGAGGCAAGCAGAAAAGTTGACAGTGGTTGACAGTGATGATTTCCAGAGAGGAGATTATTGTGTGGGGATACAGGAAATCTACCAGCTTTTATACCTTTCTGAAGGTGGCTGTGTTTAAGAAATATGACTCCCCCATGGGTGAGTCATATGTGAGTCATAGGTGAGAACAAAAGAAAAATAACAAGATGATGTAATAATGCGGTCATAGCTGAGTCATTGCATAAGGAGAACAAAAGGAATCATGAGGAGGTGATGTCATAGTGATGTCATTCATAAAGAGAACAAAAGGAATCATGAGGGGGGGTGATGTCACCAATTTGCTGAGCATGTGGAATGCTTGGAGCATGTGGTCACTGACCATGTGGAGCATTCTGGAGGCGAAATGAAAGGATATCTCCAGGTTTTGGAGATTAATTTGAGCATAGTCCAATGGTTAAGGTGTTTTGTTGCTTGTTGATAATGGGGACAAGTGCATGGGATGGGATTCGATGCAGAAACAGCAGTTTGCATCCGTAATAGACGTTCTTGGTATCATTAGATGCGGATTTCTAACAGCTTTCTGGGCGCGGTGGTTTCGAGCAGATCTGGTGTAAACTGACAGAGAAATTCGTTTTTTACTGATGGGTGTTGATTTTGATAGTAATATCATTCTGTAGAGTTCAATGTTGATCTGTTCTTCGCGTGCTCAGTACCATTGGATGCAGATTTTTTATATCTTTCTAGGAACGGTTGTTCCGAGAGGATCGGATGCGAACTGAGGGAGAAATTCGTTTTTTACTAGAAATCCTGGATTTTGATAGTAAAATTGGCCTGGAGAGTGCAGTTTTGGTCCGTTCAACTTGTGTTCAGTACCGTTCGAAAGGTGTGAATCGTAGCTTTCTAAGTGTTATATGGGCGTACCTCTCCGATCAAAACTGACAGAGGTATAGAACAAATTTGATTTCCACACATAGCTGTAATTAATTTCATAATTGGTCATGTGATTTTCCAAAGGCTGGGAGTGGTGTGATTTCGCATTTTCTGATACTGGATGTTTTTATCTTCCACATCGGCGCAATAAACTTGATGTTTTGTTCAACCAAGATCTTGTTCTGCCCTTTCCAATAAATTCTGTGAGCATGCAGGCTATCATTATCATAGCCTACCCAAAACCCTTCATTCGTGCATTCATCCAATTTTGACCCAGAGTCATTGTGGACCCAGACTTGCTGGCCCCAAATAGGGACATTTGCCAGGCTTGGTTTCTCTTTCATAAGTCATTTGAAAGGAGTCATGTGGCCAAGGACCTGTGTAGAAGTATGATTTTTGAGCTATATGGCCCAATTCACTGCTTCACCCCAAAGGCTTTTTGGCATCTGGGATTGGTGTAGCATGGCCCGAGTTTGTTTGAGAATCCTCTGATTCAGGGACTTGGCAACACCATTGTGTTGTGGCATATTGTGTGTAGTTAAATGCCATTTGGTCCCCTGAGTATGCAGGAACTCTGTGAATGCTGAACTTGTGTATTCGCCACCTCAGTCTGAGCACAGCCATTTGATTTGGACACCATGCTGGGTCTTCACCCATGCTGCATAGTCCTTATAAGCACCAAAGGCTTCATCCTTTGTGCGTATGACCTGAATCTTTGAATATCAGGTGGCGTCATCTGTAAATGTGACATAATACGAGTGCCCACCCAATGAATTAATCAGTGATGGTCCCCAAACATCCATATGGATTTCATCGCTGAAAGAAGATGCAAGTGGCACCACCTGTTCCTTCTGAATGGCTTTCCTTGTGGCCTTCCCATATTAACATGAATCACAAGTGAATTCATTTAGGTCATCAATGAGTTTGATGCCTTGAATGACATTATTTTTAATGAGGGAATGGATTGTATTGATGGAAATGTGGCCCAGTCATTTATGGAGTTCGGAGAGTTTGACAGTTTCGGTCATGGCCCCAGCTGCCATACTGGCATGCTTGACTTTGTACAGACCATTTCTGCCAACTGGGATTTCACCAATGATGGCACCCTTGGAATTCTTGATCCTACACATGTTTCCATCAAATAGAACCTTGTGGCCTGCCTTTGTAATACAATTGATTGAGACAACCATAAGTCCCATTTCAGGGGCATGCAGCGCATCACATAGAATAACTGGGGTGAATTTTCCAGCATTCAGGACCTGTATCTTTAAATTTCCAGTACCAACAGCATAGAAAATCTGTTTGTCAGCTGCCATGATCGGTCAAGGATCAATAGAACAGTAGTTGATAAACAACTCTGTGTAGGGCAACATGTGTCTTGTTGCCCCCAAATCATATAGTTTGGCATAAGCAAGGGAATTCAGTCGATCATTTGGCATGGCCCCAATGCCTGCATTGGGCTTGGCAGCCTTGATTATCACCCATGCTTCAGCTTAGGGCGACTAGAATGACCCCTTGAAGGTCCGATTTTAACGTATGAAACCCCCCCCTTGAAGGGTATCTGGGTAGCAGAGTATCATCTACTATTTCAGACAGAAATACTGGCTAGCACCTGCTATAGCAAGCAAAATCAGCTACTATTGGTATAGTATTCCCTGCTACTCTGGGATCATGGCACCTACTATGAATGGGCTATCATGTGTTATGATGAATGCAACACCTACTATCATTGTTTTAACATCTACTATCCTTGGTATAAACACATACTATACTCACAAGAACACCTGCAATGAGTGCCTGATTACTTGCTACCCTCACTTGAAATACCTACTATAGCCTGGAAATCACCTGCTGTAGTCAATAAGTAACCTACTATCTGTGCAATATCACTTGCTAGGGCTCTCGGGATACTGACTATGTGACTTAGAACACCTACTACACCTTACAATATACCTACTATGGAGAGCAGACCATCTGCTATTCCCCAAGGAACACCTACTATGCACTTTACAACAGCTGCTATGCCTCATGAAATACCTACTATATTGCTTAGAGCAGCTACTATCCCTTGGAAAACACCTACTATACCCATTAGACCACCTGCTATGCCCCTTAGAACACCTACTAACCCACATAGAACACCTGCTACAGCTCTTAGAATACCCACTATGCCCTACAGAACACCTACTAAAGTGTTTAGAACACCTGCTATCGACCTCAGAACATCTGTAATGCTTCTGGAACACCTACTATGTCCTATTGAACACCTGCTATCAACCTTGGAACACCTGCTATTCCCTGTAAGACACCTACTATCAACCTTGGAACACCTGCTTTGCCATCTAAAATACCTGCTATCAACCTTGGAACACCTGATATGCCTACAGAACACCTGCTACAGCCCTCAGAATACCTGCTATGCCCTATAGAACAATTGCTATAGCCTTTAGAACACCTGCTACAGCCTCTAGAACACCTGCTATGCCCCTATAGAACACCTGGTATCAAGCTTGCAACACCTGCTATGCACTATAGAACACCTGCTACAGCCCTTAGACCACCTGCTATCAAGCTTGCAACACCTTCTATGCACCATAGAACACCTGCTACAGCCCAGGGAACACCTGCTATCAACCTTGGAATACCTGCTATGCCCTCTAAAATACCTGCTATCACCTTCAGAACACCTGCTATGCCCTATAGAACACCTGCTATGCCCTCTAAAATACCTGCTATCACCTTCACACCTGCTATGCCCTATAGAACACCTGCTATGCCTTCTAAAATACCTGCTATCACCTTCAGAACACCTGCTATGCCCTATAGAACACCTGCTATGCCCTCTAAAATACCTGCTATCACCTGAACACCTGCTATGCCCTATAGAACACCTGCTATGCCTTCTAAAATACCTGCTATCACCTTCAGAACACCTGCTATGCCCTATAGAACACCTGCTATGCCCTCTAAAATACCTGCCATCACCTTCAGAACACCTGCTATGCCCTATAGAACACCTGCTATGCCCTCTAAAATACCTGCCATCACCTTCAGAACACCTGCTATGCCCTATAGAACACCTGCTATCACCTTTAGAACACCTGCTATGCCCTATAGAACACCTGCTATGCCTTATAGAACACCTGCTATGCCTTATAGAACACCTGCTATGCCTAATAGAATACCTGCTATGCCCTATAGAATACCTGCTATGCCCTATAGAACACCTGCTATGCCTTATAGAACACCTGCTATGCCTTATAGAACACCTGCTATGCCTAATAGAATACCTGCTATGCCTTATAGAACACCTGCTATGCCTTATAGAATACCTGCTACCAGGCTTGGAACACCTGCTATGCACTACAGAATAACTGCTACACCCCATAGAACACCTATGTATGTACAATCCAAGGGGTTAATAGTATCACAGAATCCAGCATGATCTGTGCAGCCCCAGTTTGAGGGATGATTATGGGGTCCAAGTAAACAGGTCAGGAGAGGTCATTCATCATGTAAATCTGACAACCAATATTGGGTCGTGCTTGCTTAGCAAAGAGGTGTTGGGAAAACAAAGATAGTTTGAAGGTAGGCCAATGGTTATCACAACCAATATTGGGACATTCTTAGCAAAGAGGTGTTGGGAAAAGGGTGTATGAGGAAGAATAATAGCAGTGATTTTGGGGGAAGATGGTTTGAAGGCAGGCCAATGGTACCCTGAACATAGGGGCCACCAACAGACCCCATGGAAAAAAGGAGAGGGAATGGAAGAAAGGGAACCTGTCTAAGCACCAGAGCCAAACCACTAATCCTTGTCTCCATTCTCATCACTATTATCATGGTCTTCAGGGACTGGACCAGAGGGCACTTTTGAGGTAGAGGCTTTTGGGCCTAAAGGAGCCAGGAGTGGAAGGCTCATTAGAATCTGCAACATTGGAGGGAGATAAGCAAGAAGTCACTCACCCCTTTTCAAATAGGTAGTTGGGGACCCTGTGCCACAATCTGGGTCAGAATGGCAGACTGGACAGTTTATGGGAGGAATTTCCTTACCAGTAGCCCTCTGTTTACCTTTGGCTTTAGCTTTGGCCATGGCTGCCTGTTCTTTTCTAAAGGCATTGGTCATACTGAAAGTTAGAACTGCTTGTCCAGACAATGTCGTCACCAAGCCCTCATCATCATACTCCTTCAACCACGTCTCCTTTGTAATTTCAGCTTTAATATTCACAATTAGCAAAGCCAAACCACTGAGGATTACAACAAAATCTTATGGTGAGTTAGGATCCCTACTTCAATTTTTGTGTTAGGGACTGCCTTCACCTCACCACCAACCTTCTCCACTAAGCCCACAACACAGGCTTGGAGTAGAGCCCACCTCTGTGGAGTGTTGAGGGTTTCCATTTTGAGGAAGGGAACATCGTCAGGAAAGTTTTGGATGACATATATGTCCTGGATCCCAGCCTCTGTACAGCCTGTTACCAATCCTGGAAAGGACTGCCTTCCCATCCCCCATCCCCAAGGCTTTGTCTAGTCTCGGTAATTAATTCATATCTCACCACTGGCTTTAGTCCACTGTCCACTTACTGAGTAGGTCGCACCAAGCTTTGGAGGCGGCAGTTCTCAGGGCTGCTTGTACTCCCTGTGCCCCTTGCATACCATTAATCCTAGCCTTAACACGCTCCCACTCAACCACAGGATCATCACTAGAGGACTCTGTGCGATCCACATAAGTAGAACTGTAGATTAAACTCCTCAGTCCTGACTCTGTAGAGACATTCTCTCCCTAGGATACTTTGGCACTTACAAGAGCTCTGCAAAGATCTTCCTCTTCAGATTGGCGTCCTGCCAGATGAGTCCTTCCAAGATTTCACTGGTTCTCGCACTGCTGGAGAAGAGACTACTGGCAGCCACTGCATCGGAATCCAAGGCATCCTGGCACAGGGAAAAACTGAATATTTCAACAGACCAAAGGTTGCTGAGAACATGGGCCTACAAATAGTGTGAGAACAGTAATCCCCAATGGGAACAGACAAACCCTCTCTGACAGATCCTTTGTCTCCTGTCTGATTACCCTTGCATGGGTGCCCACCATAATCTTGGAATTAGCCTGATTGACTTGAAGTCTTTTGCCTCTTCTTTTATCTTGGTTCGCCACTTAGACAATCTGCCCTCGCCACCACGATCTTTGGCCTTCTTCATCTCTGCCTTGTAGCTGGTATGCATGGTCTCCATGTCTAGAGGAGAATCCTGGTCAGTTGTAAGGACCATGCCTTCTTCAACGTTACATACCTCTGATGTCCGGGTTTCAATCTCTGAAGACTGCTTAGAAACTGTTCCAAATATTACCATGGTAGCTCTCCTTGGCAAACAAGTCTCCCAGGGACCTGAAGATCACAGAGGTGGTGACGTTGAGCTCTTCAGCCATAGTCTTGGTGAGGTCCTCAGTGGATTTCCAAAAAGCATCGCGCACGACTTTCTCCTGGGCAGTCGTGAGATATTCGGAGGGGGCATCTCCAGGCTTATCTGCTACATCAGCACCGATGTCTCCCCCACTGTTCTCCACAGCATCATCATGCTCAGTGGATTTGCCACCTGTCCCAGGGCCTTCTGTGCCTTGAGTGTCCGCAGGAATGCCCTCTGGCAGGGAAGTGTGAGCATTCTTGGCAATGGGGAACATTCTTGGGCCCTTCTCAGAGAGCTGGGGCAAGGCGGAAAGGGTGGACAATTTGAGAAGGGCGGCACGCTCCTTTTCTAGATGCCATTGCATGTCCTTGTTTTGGGAGGCCCTGAGACCTCTTATAAGACCAGTGGGAGACAAGGGCACCACAGGCACAGTGTCTACTTCCCCCCCATCACTCCCCATCATACCGCCCTCTTCAGCGGCCCTAGAGTCGAGAGTCAAGGGCCCAGGCCCTGAGTCCGACTGTATCTCCTCATCGCTCAGACTGAGGCCTTCTCCCAGCACTCTGGGGGAGGATATGCTCTCAGTCTCTTCCTCTGGCAGTCCAGGACCCAGAAGTGAGGTCTCGACATCACGGGCATCCTCTGAGAAATGGCCCACAGACTTTGATTGGCATTGTGGAAGCAAGGGGCCGGCATGATCCTCATTCCGAGCACTAGGGGACATGGGGCTAGCTTCATCGGGAGACACATTGCCGTTCGCACTGGCAGCAGTATCGCCCTGCTCTTCATTACTCTCCCTTTCTACCCCTTCTGGAATTCCCGCCATAGTGTTCCAATCCAGGACAACACTGCAGCCTTTGGCATATGTAACGATGGGCTTGGACTGGGAAGACTTCTGAGAGGCACCACTCTTCTGACGCTTCTTGTGGACTCCGTTGTCGTCATCAAGCGCCTGTCTGCCCCTCTTTGACTTTGAAACACCAGCACTAACGACTGCCAGGGCGTTTGGAGGCAATGGGGGTGCCCCCACTGACCCTTTAGTCCTTTTGGGTTGGCGATCAAAGATGTCTTGTTCGGCCTCCTCCCCATCAGTGGGTCTCGGTGGGCAGACAGGAGGGACCTTGGAGGCTTTCTTTTGAGTGGGTCCGGACCTGTTGGCCATGGCACCAGCCTTAGTATTGGCATGAGTGGCCCTGGTGGGGATGGCAGTCTAGAAAATGCATCAGATGCAGTTACATGAGCCTACTGAAACCATATGCACTGTAGAATCAGACACCCCTCTGTCTTCAGCAGAGACCTCTTCTCCTTCTCCCTCCGGCACCCCAGGAGGCTATTATGGATGGATGAACCATATCAGCGGTTGAAACTACACATGTAGTCTATAAAACATATGTCTTGCTTCCTCTTCTTTGCTGCACCGGACTTGGTGGATACGTCCACAGTAGAAAAATCCACTATCTTTTCTTTCGCCCCTGGTGGCTGAATTTTAGGACGGGGCATAATGAACTTCAGAAAAATCGGATAATCAGGAGGCATTGCTGTTAGTTGAGAGTGTTGATTTTCCAAACAGAGAAGTCAAATCTTGTAAGAGAATCTGCTCTAACTCTGGTTTGGAAAGAGGGGGGCGGATGGAAAATGTGGGCACAATATCGTACGACTCCGATAGAAGGGAGGAAAATACGTTGGGGAAGTTTTCCTTCCCAGTCTTTTGAGCGGTGGATAGGGAAAGGGGGCACACATCTTGAAGAGGGCGAAGGGTTTCAGGTGAATTTTTTTTGCACTAAAACTGGTGCTGCCCAAATTTTCACTCAATGCCACCAAGGCGGATACAAGGGACAATCTACATTAAGCAATTAAGGAACAAAGCATACATGCCTGTATATACAATGATATGAAGACCGTAAATATAGCAATGGCTATACAATTTGCGAAGTCAATGTCTATTAGCCCTTGGATGTGGCCTTCCTCATACCTTAACGTTTTTCACACATTCCTCCAAAGGGCCTCAAGGAAGTTTGGCTGTAGGGGCCCCCGAAGAGGACTGCATGGTTGACCTGCCCACTGCCACAGGGGGTGAGGCGTCAACTACTAGGAATCTATTATTGGGTCAACCTTCTTACCCTTACGCTTTGCCTTGCTGGATCTGAAGTCGTTCACTCTGTCCTCTGATTGGGCCCGGTCTGCCTCCAAGGTCAACAAAGTGGGGATGAAAGGAGGCATCGGGGAAGAGGAATCCCAATCGATAAAAAACCGCTTAGAATCCAGCCTGTATCCTACAGCCTCTGTCAACTGTCGTACATTTAACTTCTTGGATTGGGCCAGGGGTACAAACTTGCACTGCATGTGGTTCGATTGTGCTGCAAACTCGACTTGGGAAGCAATAAAGCGCAGAAGCTTTACATACGGCCCTGACACGGCGGGGTAGACAGGCCTGACAAATGAGGTGTTGAAGTCCGCTAGGAGACAGAGGAGGATTTCAAGGTGTTGAAAACATAGTGCCTCCTCTGGACTAAAATCGGCAGGACAGGGGGCCTGGGACAAGGACCCTAGGAATTCCTTGGAGAATAATGCTCACAAATAAGCACACTTGGGAGGGTCAGGCCCCTGAGAGCAAACAACAGCGGGGTATTTGCCAGTCTCAAGGAGATCCGCCATGATGAGAGTTTGATGACAGCGCTCTCTTTCACAAGCGAACTCGTAATCCGGTTCTGAAGGGGGGAGAGAACGGGAGGGGGGCACCAATCCCATCAGGGTGCCATGGACAGCAAGGGGACATGAATACTTCCACAAATACTGGATGTATCCTGGCTCCCTGACCATACGATACGGCAGCCAGGAATTGAAACAGGCCGGCAGATCTGCTGCAACGACCAGAGAAAACTTCTCATCCTCTTTCAGCAAACGATATACCTCATCCCTGTTTGCAAGGGACTTGAAAATGACCCTCAATGCAAGACCCTTTTTGCCAAGATGGGTCTGTTTCCAGCCCTCAGCGCCCCTGGACTGGACGACGTCCACCATGCTGAGGAGTGCCATCTCTGTCACGAAAGGCTCTACCAGTAGTCCATACCACACATCAGGAAGTACTTCAGGGGTTCTCTCATCATTTGTACTGAAGAGATCTGCCGAAACATTGAGAGTTTCTGCCCCTATGCCCAGCAAGGACGGCACCATCCTCCTCTGCTCATGGTAAGAAGGAGGCACAAAAATAAGCGCCTGCTGAGCAGGAAGGTGGTTTCCCATCAGCAAAGGTGTCCACATGTGGTACCATCGTCTTTTACCACTGGACGGTGGATGAAGACCCTCCTTCATACTGTTTCCCGGTCCAGATAGTGTCTCCCACAAGGTCCCTCATTGCCAGGGAGAAAGAAGCAAACAACAGACAATCACGGCGCTCCAGATCAAGAGTTTGAAGCACCAGGCTAGCCAGGTTCTGTTGCAACATGACATCCCAGGCCCAAGTAGGGCCTGGAGGAGGGGGAATGAGGAAGGGAACAGGAGCAGTTAGCTTTTCGCAGGTCACCCATGCTGTCCTCTTTCTATCACCAGTGCTATCCATCCATTGGAATAAGAACGACTGGTGATTTTCCTCTGCCCGGACATCATTTGTTGGTGTACTGTGTGGGTCCATTTTGAACCTTGAACCCGCCCTATCTGCTTCCACACACCAGTGCCGGACCCCCCACCTCTCCAACATCTGCAAGAAATGATGGAATTCCACACGCAAGTTCTCAGCCTGCATCCCAACCATTCCCCCAACAAAGAACAAACTGCCAGCACATTCTCGTTGGACCAGCCAGATTGGATAATCAAAACCCCCAGTAATGCACAAACATCGATCACAGTGAGTACAGACATGCGAGCGACAGCCAGAGAGAGGGCGATGGTCCATTCCATATATAGGACGGTGTTCCGAACATCATCGAGCATGGCGAAAACCATGAGTCTGTGAAGCTCCGCATCGGCGCTTCGCACCCTTTTGGAGGCTTCATCCAGAGCACTGAAACTGTGATCACTGGGGGCATGTGGTGTTACATGAAGGGCATGCAGATGATTGACCATAGTGGAAGCTATGTCCAATATGCATCCAAAATGAGACCTTGGCCCTGTCCTGTTTGCTATCCAATTGTCGTTTACTCTGCAAAGGGCTGGAGATGAGGAATTGTAAACCAAATATGAGGGCTCAGGCTCAGGAATCGTAGAGAATGGGGACTGGGGGACCACAAAAGCATAATGGGGGGCCAAAAGACTGCCGGCTACTGGGCTGCATTGGAAATCCAATCTCTGCAAATTGCGTTCATTCATAGCATGAGGGCCATACACGTTCAGTGGTGCTTGGCTATTGACTTCCCCAAGGTACAGGGGGAAATCGTGCGTATGTACAGCAGTCATACGAACCCGAACCTGGTGAAACAGGCGGCCGTTCATACTTAATTGCTCGCGCATATCCTCATGGCGACCATACCACAGGTTGGAGGGGATCGTAAGGAATGGGGGAATAGGTAGGCTCATGTCTATCATATACAATGTTATAACCAACATACACAACATGGCTGGAGAGTTACTTACAAGAAAGCACAGCGGGCTCTTCCAATGCTCCCTGAGTGACGTAGCTTTCAGTCTCTGCTTGGGAGATCTCATTCAGTGCACTGACCACGGCACTCCACAACACACGGCCCTCAACATCAGGGGCCTCATTTGCACTAGGCAGGGGAAGGGGTGCTTTACGCAGCAGCGAAAACTCCTCTAATTCACAATGTCGCTTCTCATTGCCATGCCCCTCATCTCTGACCACACGCCCTTCATGCAGCCTGTCTTCTGTTGTACCGACAGGCGAGGGTTCAAATTGGGCAGGAGGGCTGTCATGACAGTGAGGGGGATGTGATGGCCCCCCATGCCCTCTATCCAGTGAATAGTGGCCCCACTCCCTTGAACACGGTGGGTATCATTCCTCTGATGGACGATAGCTCGCATAGTGCGAGGGTCCAAAACGATTATAGGCCCTCTCACGATGATAATCAGGAGAGCAGGATCGAGACTGACTTCTTCAGTTTGCACCATGGTGAGAAGGGACATACAAATCGTACAGTGCATCATGGTGATTGTGGCAGGTGTGGGAACCTCTCTCTGAATGAGAAGCAGGCTGCCAAGGGACGCCCTCATGGCCTGATCTTGAGACATGCCTCGATTTCTCCTTGTGGCAATAATGGAGCGGGTGTTCAGATGAGACCCTGGCAAGGGGGAGGGGAGGGAGGGGCACAGGATCTGAATTAGACCCCTCTGTCAGTCCCAATGCCCCAACATGAGAGGATTTCTTGGCACTGGCAGGTTTCTCTGAAATGTGCTGGTGCTGAGAGGGCAGTGGGTCAGTAGGACTTTGAGATAAAGACCCAGGGCCAGATGGGAGGGCAGGTGTAGATTTCTTCACATTTTCTGAAACCTTCTTGTGTTTAGAGGGCAAGGGGTCGACAGCATTGGAATTGTTGGCAGAATCAAATATACTAGGGGCATTCCATGCATCCAAGGCCTCTTTGTCAGACCAGATAGAAGTTGAATCACGGGAATGCCACTCTCTTTCCAGCCTTTCCTCTGCTGCCTTCTTGTTTTGTGCCTTTTTCTGCTTCTTCTTCCTGTTCCTTTCGACGCGCTTTTCACTACAGAGCTCTGCTTCCACATTGCCTTGCGTGATCCAAACCACAGAAGTGGAGATGACTGTGCCTGGGGATAGAGGGGTCCGGGAGAAACCAGGGGGGGGGCATCATCCCCATCCGTGGCCTCCTCATCGCCCCCATCCATGGCCTCGGTTGCCATTTCTTGGGGAGAAAGGGACCAATGGGGCACAGTGATGAATTCTTGTTCATGGCGCATCGTATTCCCTTCAGGAAACGATTGGGACTTATGGGAAATGATGCCGTGCGACATGACTTGCCAACCATTGACCATTCACAGGTCTTGCAGCGGTATAGGGGAAGAAATTGGAGGAGAGGATGGAGGACCTGCATGGAATAGTGGATATGTGGGTAGACCTGTAATCAGCAACTAGTTCAGCATTGAAACTGCCTGGGGCACATACCACTGAACGAATGTACTGCTTGGCCCCCGGGGGGAAGACTGCTGGGTCTGCTGGCTCATAGGCACGTTCAAGGGCATCGAAGCCAGTGGGCTGAGACACTGTCGCCCAACCAGGAACGAATGTAATGATAAAGATGGCGGAGTAATAGAAGGGGCATTTGGGATAGAATGGGACAATGGCCCTGGACTGTTCAGGAAACCCAACGCCAGGATCAATGGTCTCCTCCACCAGATATTCAAAGCGCCAGGACGCTGGCGTTGGCAAAGGTTCGCCTTGCTGAATGCAAATGGTACCGCGCAAATCAATGGTCCATCCATCACGAACAACAGTGGGAGATGGGAGAGGAATGGGTGAGATACGAGAAGCTAGAGTAGACATAGGAGCAAGGATAATTTTTGATGGTAGAGGGTAGGAGGCTGAGTTGAGTACAGTCAAAACCCTGTAGCAGAATTTTGACTTGCTCAGACCAAGCAGGGATCAACGATAAGGGAAATGGGGTGAAATAGAGCAAGGAGATGGAAAAAAAAAGCCTGTCATGGAGCGTCAAACTCTGGAATGAGAGGTTTGACTCTAGATAGGCCAGGCATGGATCGTGGAAAAACCAGTCGATGGTAGAAGAAAAAGAAGGTCCTGGGACTTGAAGTGCTTGTCAAGTACAGTGGAACCCTGGAAAGGGGGGTTCTACTCAGCCTGTCCAAGCATAGTCAAAGTCAAAGGGAGGGGAAAGCCAAAAAAGCAAATGAAATAATGGGGCACAGTTGAAACCCTGGGACCCCAATCGGTATACATGGGAGAGAAAGGACTCATTGAGTACAGTGGAAGCCCTGGTAAAGGGGCTTCCATTCTTCTCGGATGAGTGTAGGAAAGCAGAAATGGAACGGAGGGCCACTTACTCTGTAAAAAAAAACAGCCATCAGATACAAAGTAAACCACCACCCACCCAGTGTAGAGAAAACCCCTACACTGTGGGGCATCACATACAGAGATGATAGTCTTGATGCGTACCTTAAAACTTGTGGGGACAGGCTTATAGAAATGAGACGTTAGAGTAGATGTCGGTACTTGCCAGGCCCAATAAACAGTCGTGCAACACAAACACCGAGAGGAAAACAGGTGACCACACGCCCACCGCGGCAGGTGTGTGCTAATACAAGGTGAGTACCATGGCTTTAGATACAGTGGTGCAAAGAGAGCAGCGAAAGCTGCTCTTTTTGTGCCCCCTTAACATCTTTAACTAAGATGTGTTTTTTTCTAGATGGTCCCCTCCCATATGACCGAAAAGGTGTGCGAAACCCCTGCCCGAACCAATGTATGAACTCTCCATGAAATGGGTCACGAATCCCCGCCCAGAACATGGCACCACACATCCGCCATGGCGGTTGTGTGGTAATATATCAGGCAAGTTTTTTGTTATTAGAATGCCAATGGTGGCACAGAAAGAGCAGCTTTCGCTGCTCTTTTTGCCCTGCCTTTACATTTTAACTCTTGGGTTTCTAATGTGTTTTTCTTTATTCTAGATTGTCTCCTCTCCCCTAAACGCACAGCCACATGAAAACCCGGCTGAACCAACGTACAGAATCCCCTGATGGCAATCCCTGTGAAAAGCCCTGCAAACGCCCATAACAATGCCCATCCCCCAAATACCGGAACAATACACGAGATGGGGCAAGACACTCACCATGGCAGGCATGTGGCAACATCAAGTATGTTTTTTGTTTACTAGCATACCCACTGCGGCGCAAAAAGAGCAGCGAAAACTGCCCTTTTGCGCTGCTTTGAATTTCTTCTTATATATTACTCCTTTATTCTAGACCATGTAGCTCAACCTGCACGAAGCCCTATCCTAACCTCTGCACAAGATCCCATCCGAAACTCTGGCCCAACTTCTGTACAAGCACCAGGGGGAAGAAAACGACCCTGTGATAATTAGGTGAGTTGTTCTTTAGCAAGTTCATGCACCTGCACAAAACACTTCCGCACAACTTTTGATTCTTCACTAACATGTTTTTTTTTTCCAATTCTAAGCCATCATATTCTGCCAGAATGAACTACCTGCTGAAACCCCATAGAGCCCTACATGGAAGGGCTTGTGTGTATAGTGAATGTATAATAATATAATAAAACTGAAATAGGCAAGTAAAGAACACAAATTATTAATAATCTAGTTGAGTCTGGGCATCCCCCGGGATTGATGTAACAGCTACAATACTGTTGAACATAATACATATTATGTCATCTGCATCATTTGTGGGTCTTATTGCTCCGATAGGCCTCTAGAGGCCTATGAGGCAGGCTGGGGTCTGAAATCAGTTGAAGGGCAGGCATTGGATCTGGAACCATTATAGGTGTTCCTTCATGAACATGTGCCAATGGTAGAATCAAGGGATGCTGAATACAAGAGCTGTCTTAAACAGGAGTGAATAAGTGAGGAGATGGTGGTTGTATGTGCCCATGAGGAGGCTGGGGTCTGAAATCAGTTGAAGGGCAAGCATTGGATCTGGCACCATTATAGGTGTTCCTTCATGAACATGTGCCAATGGTAGAATCAAGGGATGCTGAATACAAGAGCTGTCTCAAACAGGAGTGAATAAGTGAGGAAATGGTGGTTGTATGTGCCCATGAGGAGGCTGAGGTCTGAAATCAGTTGAAGGGCAAGCATTGGATCTGGCACCATTATAGGTGTTCCTTCATGAACATGTGCCAATGGTAGAATCAAGGGATGCTGAATATAAGAGCTGTCTTAAACAGGAGTGAATAAGTGAGGAGATGGTGGTTGTATGTGCCCATGAGGAGGCTGGGGTCTGAAATCAGTTGTTGAAGGGCAGGCATTGGATCTGGCACCAATATAGGTTTTCACTTCATGACCATGTGTGCCAAATGGTGCAGAAATTGAGGCAGCTAGGAGACTGATATATTGCAAAATTATGACCTTTTGGTCCCTGAATACATCTTTCAGGGATTCCTCAAGAGCCTGCATGTGAAATTCTCACAAGAAAACTCATTGTTTATATTGATTATGAGGGTTTAATTTCCCCTTTCCACCCAAGGCTCATACATTCATCCTTTTTGCTCATTTCCATAGACAGAGTTTCAGGATACAGCGTTTTAATCCTGGATAGCTGGGACACTTGTACACATCTCTCCCAATTTGTGGCCAATTTGAGTTCAATTGCAAGTTACAGAGGACTGCAAATAGTGGGAATGACTGTGCCTTCAGGAGGCATAAATCAGCCAAGGGGTGGATCCAAATGAAGCAACACTCATTCCCCACTATTCACATGTACATTTACTCAGTCACAAATAGTGGGGTATATCAAAGGATGAGGAATGACAGTATGTCTGTGAGTCTTTGGCAATTCTGCTGAGTGTGCCTATAAGTTGAGGCCACTCTGGTGCATACTGTTATAAAATCTACATATACATGCATCAAGTTCTCCCAAGCTTTCCACACAGCAATCACTACACATTTGTTCAAGGTTTGTGAAAAGAATGAAAAGAATGGCTTGGGAATGGGGGAAATTGGGGAAGAAATGTGCCTGAGGTGACAAGGTTTGATTAGTTTTCAGGTTCCAGAGAATTGTCAGCATTAGTCTTCAAAAAAATACAGTTTCTTACTTATTGGGTTATTGGCTAAGACATAGGGCTTCCAGAGAGGGGAATATTTGGCCTTGATCTTGGCCCAGAGTGGCCCAGGACCGGCTTGGCGCCCCACGCTTACAGGTCACCGTGTAATCGCGTTTGGGCCTTGCCCGTGGCCCCAGGGGGGTTTGATGCCCTTGTATGCTTCTTGAAATCTCATGTTCTGGAGGACTTGGCCTATCTTGGTCTGGAGCAGCCCAGGGCCCGGCTTAGTGCCTCACGCTTACAGGGTCACCATGTAATCACGTTTGGCGCCTTGCCCGTGGCCCTAGGGGGGTTTGATGCCCTTATATGCTTCTTGAAAGCTCATGCTCAGGAGGGCCCGGCCTGGCATTTTCCGCTTACAGGGTCACCACATAATCACATCTGATGCCAGGCCCATAGCTCTCCTCGGCCAGAGTGGTTGTCTCGGCTATTGCTGGGACCGACGATTTGCTCCCGCCATATGCTCATTCTCCCGGAAAGTGACTCCCAACTCCCAATGAACTGCCGGAATTGGGGACCCGTCAAGTCCTCTTGGCTCTTGGGTCACAGGTGAGTCCGCCCTACTATTTTGCACCCATCAGCTTTACCGGGTGACTGAATCACAATGGCTTGTGAATCGGTGTGCCCATGAAGTTGTGGGCGCAGTTTATTCATCATTACCAACCTTATCATGCTGGTTTCATGGCATAGCATCGCTTTCCCCTGGAGATTTGATTCTCAAGGTAAGTGGACGATCTCCCTTGTAGATGCCCATGAACTTCACCGGGCGACCAAATTGCAACTCCCTCGCAAATCGGTGGGCCCGTGAAGTTGTCGTGAGTGTCAGTCTTGTCATTACTAATCTTTCCTCAAATTTTTGTGGCGCAGTGCCCCATTTCTTCCCCCGCATTTGAACGTTTGAAGGTAAGGGGCATCTCCTTTTGAGAGGATCGCCAACTTCACCGGGTGACCAGATCATTCCTTACTTGCGAACTGGTGGGCCTGTGAAGTCAACATGCCTCTGCTTCAATTGGATTATCTGTCTGCTGTCTGTCTGCTGTAAGACCTTGGATCATCTTCATGCAACCCGCTGATAGTTTAGTGCCCAGACTTACCTGGGGGCTTCTCAAGAAGTGTGTTCTTTTTTGCCTGGTCTAATTTTATGACAGGCCGATATCATACATTTTTTACTCAGAATTCAGAGCACAAATGTATGGATGACTGACTGGTTGGTGCAAGATGCAGTGGCCCTACTGTCTATGGCCACGGGAGGAAGTCTCCAATTCCAATCGCCTAGGGTTAGCCCCAAACCGGATGCTTGTATTTCGTCCTGCACTTTGGGGGGACACACTATGGAGTTTACCCTGGTGGACCATCACACGCTAGCTCACAGGTATCCCTGGGACCGGGCATCCTGGAGGATGATCGGGGCTTATGTTTAGAAGCCGATGCACTGGATGATGGTCCCTTGCTTGTGGAGGAGGCTGCTTGTTTCCCTTTACTGGAGTCATTAAGGCCAGTCTATGTCTATGCCCTCTTACACCCAAGAATCTCTTGCTAATATCATTCATGGGCACCCTTTAGTGATTCGTGGTTTGTTCCACCACTGCGCAGTGATAAAAGCCCATTGCTCAGCCTGGCGGAGGAATTCCACGCATCCATCCCAGCTGCCGACCATGGTGATCCTTCCATGCTCTCTGATCGCGCAGAGCGCAAAAAGCTGAGGTCCCAGCGAGCTGCCAAAAAGTACTGACAGAGGCCTGAAGTCATGGCCAAGGATAAAGCGTGATTGCAGGCATGCCAAGGGCAGCAAGTCAAAGGGAACGCCATTGTAGTACCTGTGCCCTCACTGGTTCAGGACTTACGGCTGTTGCAGTCGGGTCTCACCGGGTCTACAAAGCCAACTAAACGCATGGAGGATGCACTTTTAACATCCAAATTCTCAGCCACTTTGGCATCTCTACAGCCAGTAGAGTACGAGTAAGTCTGGTGGCATTCAAGGGAATACTTTGAATCTAATACGTCTCCCTTCAGCTCCTCTCTTCGCTTCCCAATGTTTATTGTGGACAAACAGGGCCACTTGTTCACTGTTCAATCTTTTGTAAGCGCGGCCATGGGTGTGGAGTGGATGGAGGGGCTTGTACGAATAATTGACCGCTTTATTTCACAAACAAATGTTCAGGAAGGGCCCCATGCCCATGGCTGCTATTGGAGTTGTAACTTTGGATTTAACCACGCTAGCAGAAACAATGATGCCGTGAGTTAATAATCTCCCGCAGACATATCCAGCCTCTAAGGATTCATGTTGCCCCCTACAGAGGCCCTTTATGACCAAATTCTATGAAAGTCACTGAGGCCCCATGGAAAAATTATTAAGTACAAAGGAATGGGGGCTTATTGAGTTCATAAGATAGATTCGTATAGTGCAATCCAGAGTCTGATGGCATTCTACATCCTAGGTCTATCCTGACAAACATGATGGACACATATTTTCCAGCCATCGCAAAGAAATACCGCTGTTGTGATGAGTATTGGCGAGATCACACTGATGGAGCGGTCAAGGTGATCTCATCGCTTTTCTTCCTTGTGTCCATCAATGCCTCTCTGTCTGAACGTGGGAAGACATTGCCCCACCATGACAGGAAGAACATTGCTGTAGGAATTTGTGCCCTGTTCGTATTTGGTGAGTAGGCAGGAAGATGTATGAATGCAGTGGACTGAATTCAGTGTTTCCAGGTTTTTTCAACAACACGGAAGATGCATGGCTCGTGAATTTGGAAGCCAACATCGTGGTCCAACTCCCTACTGGGGTATTCTTCCTTTTCCCCTCAGCGCTGATTACACACTGGAATGTGGACAAAAAGGAGTTCTATTCCGGTGAATACCCCCTGCAATTCATCATGACTCCTAAAGGACAGCATCCCAATGGCTTAAATGAACAGCTGCTGCACAAAATGGACAGTGGTAGGGGGAGCATCGTGTTTTTCACCCCTGGCCAGATGTTTGCACCCTTGTACACTGGGGGCTTTGACTCGATAGACATGGCCCGAGGCGCCCAGCGCATGGGAACCAGTGTCAAATGGTTGGATGTTGGACAGGACCTGGAAACCTGTTTCCCCTATGTAAATCAGAGTGGGCCATAAGGCTTGTGCAGGAGGTTCTTCCAGTCCTTCCGGGTAGGGACAGCCGGATGGGTGTGATGAAGGGATTAGGAGGCAGTGGGAGTAGTGGTTTTATTTTCTTTGATGTCTTGGCCTTTTCAAGGTTAGCCTGCGGTGTGCGATACGCCCATATCATCTTTTAGTTTTTTCATGTGTTCCCTTCTTTCCTACCCACAAGACCTGTGGCCAATCTATGGCAATTTCCATGGAAATCTCCATTCAAACTGCTGGCCGGCAACACTTCTCTGCTGTTGCTCCCCTGTGCATTGATTGCCAGATACGCACAGTCCTCTCTATTGGGGACTGTTCTTCTGCTGTCATGTGTGATTGCCCTCCCGTGTGTGATTGTGCCCCACTTGTGTGATCATCCCCCACTTGTGTGATCATCCCCTGCTTGTGGGATTGTCCCCCTCTTTCGGGCTCCCTTAGTGATGGCGTCCTCCCACAAATGCAACTTTGAAGCTCGCCAGGATTTCAGTGTTGAGGAGAATGGGGTCACTCACTACTACCATTTCATCCCCCCCCCCTTCCAAGAAACATCGCCATTGGCACCCCGTGGGCAGTTCGTACAAGGGCCATATCATCCGTCCCATAGTCTATGAAGGCGCAGGAAATGCCCCCGCCACTCCTGTCAGAGACCGAAGCCAGATCATTGTCCAGCCATCTCCTGGTCATCAAAGGGATCTTGTGGACTCATCATCTACACAGGCTTTGGAGGCAGCGGATGATGCATGGGAGGATGTTGGAGAGGACGGTTATGCTCCCGCCATGCTGCTGCAACATGGCTATATGAGTCTTCTGGGAAATGCAATGTCTGCTTCTCGGCCACAGTGGGAGAAGTCGAAGGAAATTGCGGCCGACCGCTGGAAGCGCCTATTGCCGACCCTTGTCTGGCTGTTCATGCATTGGTGCCAGGAGACTTCCTATGGCCAGCATGAGGGCCCGGCCCTGTGCCCATAAATTGCGAATGCAGGAAGAATTCCTGCCATGTTGAAGTGACTGCAGTGTACATGGACCGTGAGTGCAGTAGAATGCCATGCTACCTTCTTAGTGTTTACTCATGATTTACTACCAGGGCTTGAGAACCACTTATTGAGTTATTGTGAATGCTGCCCTCTGGCTTTAACTTTATTGGGCATTGGTTTATTTCCCGCCTCACTGATCTGCCCTTCAATTGCCTTCTCCCTGGGTCACCTTTTGTTCATCAGTAAACTCTTCGTTCATATATCCCCCAACATTACTGCCTGGTGCAGCACGATCCGTTCCAACCTGGTTGAAAGGGGATTTTTGCCATCTGCTATGGTGGGAAAAAAGACTTTATGTGGAGTCCCTGCATCCCAGTAAGGGGAAGAAGCTTCCCTCGGAATTGAATGAATTGAATGAAGAGGATAGGGTGGAGCCTGGTCTGTACCTCCCAAACTCTGTGGTCAACAGGTGTGAGACATCCTTTAAAGCTGCAAATGAGAATTGTGAAAAAGCTTCAACTATGGCCTTTGCCTCTATGGGCCTCATGGCGGTGATCTGCCGTCATGATAGGGTGCTACGGATGGTCAACATGACCACCGCGGGAGAGAAACAGTACTATGCTGTGGCTCTATTAAGTTCTCTTTTTGAGGAACTGCCTTCTTGGTGGAGGTTGGGGGTCCTCTATGACATAGCCTGTGTTTTGCATAGAAGCATGAGCAAGGTGACTTTCTGTGTTCTGTTACCCAGAGAGGATGTATTCTGATTCTTCTTGTTTGTGGCCACAGTGGAAGATACTACCTTCACTTCTCCCCAGGATTGATTGGGCATTTTGGTTTTTCATGCATTTGGGCACCAGTGGCCTTGTCAATGCATGTACCATCCTCAAAAACACAAAGGGTTTGGCTTCTCAGATGGTGAGGGATGTGAAACATGTTGGGGTGCATTAAAAAAGCTGGCTCCTGTGTTGTGAGTCTCTGGGGTATGCCTTTGATCTTTGAAAGCACTTTCAAGGAGACTCAATGACCCAATTTCTAGCACCATTGAAGATTATTTGTTCTGAGCACTCAAGTGATACATTGGGATGAGGCCACTGCCCAATAACAGGCTACTTGGCTCATGAAGCATTATGTCCGCACCATGGTCAGACTGGAGGCTGCTAGGGAAAGAATTGGGGAGTGTGGACTGTCTATTCCAACTCTTCAAGCTGGATGGAGGGATCAATTGGAGACCCAGTCCAAACCACTGCCAGGTGTGTGGATTCTCATTCCCTTCCACCCTTCCATTGGGAAAACCCTGACTTTTCTGCTTAGTGGTGGCCAAAAATTTGGCAGGTTCCTTTGTGAACAAGATTGTGTCTATGCTTGCTACCCATGCAGATGAAGAGGCTGGTCATAAGAATCTACTCAAGGAGATATCAAAGCTAGGGGAAGACGGAACAAGTGCTGATGTCAAATTTGACCTCACTCTACAAGCACAAAACCGGCAGGATTACCTGAACAGGTTGGCCACAAGAATCCAAAGGGCATGTCAACAGTTGGCACAGAAGGACCGACCCACATATAGTGCTTTGGAAAAGGCCAGAAAAGACAAGTTCCTGGGGCTGCGCCTGCGAGCCCATGCAGTAAAGCACAGATTAAGAACAAGGATCCGAGAGTGTCGTTTTGAGTCAGAGTGCTTGGAACGGTCTTATTTTCGGTCCACTCTAGGTAAAAGTTATCCCTATGGCTGGCCCAAAGAAGGTATTCCAAAATCTCACCCACTGGTTATTCAGATCATAAAGCCCATGCACAGACTGCAGAGGCATTGAAAAGACGATTGCCAGGAATAAAAGCCTTGGCCAGGTGCTATAATGGCTTTTGTGCTCAGCTTTCTGATATGAAAGCCCAGTCCCCCATTCACAAAAATGCTGTGATCCCCAAACCTGTGGACATCAATGGCCTATTTGACATTGGGGTAGATGATGCCATTTGTGACGATGCTGGCCTGGATGGGGATGTGGAAGAGACCCCCCCAGCATGGTTAGCAGATGAAAATACCAGGGAAGGAATCAAGGCCATGCTGATGTATGACCGGGGAAAAGAGGAGATCAGCTGGCTAAACATTGAAATGCAAGCCCTCTTTGCCTCCCTTACAGAGCAGTACCTGGCTATTGAGAAGGCTGTGGCTAAATGCACTGGTGAGAGTTTCATAGTGATTGCCAGGCTGACTGTCTTGAGTGCTGACACTGGCACATACACCTTTAGATGCTGTCCTCTTATTTGAAATGAGGCATAAAGGCAAGGCTCTCCAGTCAACCACATCCACTGCCTGGCAACTGTTGAGCTCTCTGCCTATCCATCCTGGCTTGCAGCAGCCCTCATTTGTGGAAGTGGGCAGAGAGACAGAACAAACTATTCCTCTGGAAGCTGAATATCCAACACTGATGGAGAGTGAGAATACCACTGTTGATCTGGAAGAATCGGACCAAGACAGATGGCACACAGGTCAGGATGTAGAGGATGAGGAAGAACTTGAGGATGTGGTGATGCAGGAACTGGAATGGGGTGATACATACAACAGGGTGGATTTAGGAGATTCTGAGGATTGGATTGATTCCATTTAAGCAATACCAATTATTTCCATGGGTAGCACAAAGTCTTGGGTGGGAAGAGTATTATGGTGAGAGTACTTCTTGTATACAAGGATTTCATAGCAATGGCAGATGATATATATGTCATAGTGACTTCTATTTCATAGTAGGCGATATGAATTCTACAGCAGGTGATATGGAGTCCATAGTAGGTGCTATGGATTATAAGGTGATATGTAATCTCATAGTAGGTGATCTGCATTCTGTAGCAGGTGATCAGCATTCTATAGCAGGTGATATGGATGTCATAGCAGGTGATCTGCATGCTTAGCAGGTGATATGGATGTCATAGCAGGCGATCTGGATGTCATAGCAGGTGATCTGCATGCTTAGCAGGTGATATGGATGTCATAGCAGGTGATATGGATGTCATAGCAGGTGATCTGCATGCTTAGCAGGTGACATGGATTCTATAGCAGGTGATAGGGATTCTATAGTAGGTGATATGGATTCTATAGCAGGTGATATACCTGATATAGCAGGTGATATGGATGTTGTAGTAGGTGGTATGGCTGTTATAGTAGGTGATATACATCCTGTAGCAGGTGATATAAATGTAATAGCAGGTGATATGCATGCTATAGCAGGTGATATGAATGTCATAGCAGGTGATATGGATGTCATAGTAGGTGATATGCATTCTATAGCAAGTGATATGAATGTCATAGCAGGTGATATGAATGTCATAGTAGGTGATATGCATTCTATAGCAGGTGATATTGGATTCATAGCAGGTGATATGGGATTTATAGTAGGAGTTATGTAGTTCATAGCAAGTGATATGGTATCATAGTAGGTGACATGCATTCTGTAGCAGGTGATATAGATTCTATAGCAGGTGATATGTATGTCCTAGTAGGTGATATGCCTGATATAGCAGGTGATATGCATTCTATAGCAGCTGATAGGTGGTTCATAGCAAGTGATATGGTTATAGCAGGTGATGTGTATTTTATAGTAGGTGATATGTAGTTCATAGTAGGTGATATAGGAGAAATAGTAGGTGATATGTACTTCATAGCAAGTGATATATGTTTCATAGTAGGTGATATGCATGCAATATCAGGTGATATGTGCCCATAGTGGGTGGTCTGTTGATCCATAGTACATGCTATGCTTCCCATAGTAGGTGATATGCTTCCCATAGTAGGTGATATGCACAGCATAGTAGGTGATATGCACATCATAGCAGGTGCTCATGGTCATCTTATTAGATACTATTGTGGTCCCATAGCAGGTGGTGAAATGTCCATCCTGTAAGCACTCAGCAGTAGTAGGTGATAACCTGCTATTCTACTACCCTTCAAGGGGGGGGTTTCATACATTAAAATGGGGCCTTGAAGGGTATTTGTAGTTGCCCTGTTATGCATGCTTTGACATCGGCATGCTCTGTGGCTGCTGATGTGCTCTCTTTAGCACCCATATTAGAACCTAAGGAGCCCCAAGGCCCCTGTCCTTTCCTCCCCCCTCTGCCCAACAGTCTGCCTTATCATGGCCCTTCCAATGACAATTGAAACACTTGATGTTCCTCCTACCCTTCTTCTGCCTGTCAGCAGAGAAGGCCTCATCGGTACTCAATTTCCCTTTTCCCTTTTTCAGGGATTGTCAGTCATATTTGTCTGTCATGAGCCAAATAATGAGGGCCAACATAACTGTCTTCTCACTGAGATTGGTGGCTGCTGTGATGGAATTCATTGTGTTGTTGTATGCCTCAGGGAGAGATCCCAACAGTATGTTGGTGTATTCTTCATCCAAAATGGTGGCACCTATAGACACCAATTACTCCTTGAGAGCACCAAGTTTATTGAAATGCACCCAGACATCATTGTCAGCACTGCACTGAGTATTCTGTAGCCATTTCTGTAGATCAACCAGAATTAATTTCAAGCGTACTTTGTATAGGGCCTGAAGTTGCTCCCAGACCTCCTTGGCCTTGAGCCCAGCCTTAATCTGGCTGAACACCATGTCAGGGACCAAGCCAGTGACAAGCTGTTTCACCATGGCCTCATCCCTCTTCCACTGCACCTCCGGCACAAGTCTGTCAACTGTCCTGGCTGTGGAATAGTCTGATGTAATCATGTCACTCGTAAGGTGCTCAAGAAGCCCCTTTGTGTCCAGGGCCCACATAATCCGGTCACAGTATGTGACCCAATTGGCCCCATTGGCTGCCAACTTTGTTACCCTAATATTGAGTTCATTGCTCATGGTTCTCATCAGTGTCATAGGGAAGGTTTAAAAAAAAAGGGGTAATGTGTTTCCTAGGAGAGCGGCGATGGGCCCATAACCATGTGGCTATGCAAAACCTAAGGACTCCGGGAACCAACAACAAGGGCAGATAGATTTGTAGGGGAGCCTAAATGCTTGAGCAGAGTGAGGGTGGGTGGAGCAAAAAGAGACTGTGGTATTTGGAACTACTGGCCAATTTATGCACCTTGGACAGCCATATGTGACCCCCTTGTTAGGTATCTATTCTGGGACATGATTTGGTACCTAAGTAGGTACCAGACACTATTGGGGCCCCAGTCCACCACTTTGGTTGTGGCTTGGGTGCTGATTAGGGCCCCATTGGGGCCTTATTGGGCCAAATTCCAGTCAACAGCTGTGCTGGATCACATAACCATGTATGATTATTTATTTATTACTATACACATATTATCCCCTGCCACCACATGTCCCCACCTGGCGGAGCCACACAACATGGTGGCCACATGCCCCATTCACCTGCACATTTCATCTGGTGGCCACATCCCTCATTCTTGTGGGTGTTTGGTCGGTCAGGTCATGGGTTTTCGTGTTGTGTCTTTGTTGGCGGGGTTTTGCTTGGGGCTTGGTGCAGTGGTGGGCTGGATAAGGTCCTAGATTGATAAATAGTATGTTAGTAAAAGAAGAGAAAGGCCATGCAAAAGGAGCAGCCTGTGCTGCTCCTTTTGCATGGCCAGGTGTTATAATTACCTTAAAAATTGCCACACCTGCCACAGCAGGTGTGGCTCTCCTTTTCCTCCGTGACTTCATTCATTTGCGTGGTTATGCATACTCGCATGCAGGGGATCCTGGCGGATTGGTGGATTTGGGCTCGTGGTGGTGTGGCTTCATGTGTTGGCTGGAATAGAAAATATGTTAGTTAAAATTAAATCTCACACAAAAAGAGCAGTGACAAAAAGAGCAGCAACTGCTGCTCTTTTTGCGCGTTTGTAGCTATTAAGAAATACTTTTATAAGGCCACACACCTGCCACAGCGGGTGTGTGGTGCCATGTTTTATCCATCATTGTGTCAGTTGTGGGCATTTGGGGACTGGGCCCTCAGGTTGGGTCTTGGCTCTCAGACAGGGTTCTGGGTGGCTGCGTATGTCATCATTTCGGCTTGGACTCATTTGTCGGGTGGTTTTGCACAGTGAGGGGAGACCTAGAATAAAGAATAATATGTTAGTATAAAATAAAATATAAAATAAAAACATGAGACAGCACCAAAAGAGCAGCTTCTGCTGCTCTTTTGGCACCGGTGGGATTAGACATACCTGATGTTATCACACCCGCCAAAGTGGGTGTGTGGTATGAGGTTTGGTTGATCGTCATATTTGGGGGCCGGGCACTCGGGGCTTGGACTGCGCATCAAATGTCATGCTGGGGGTTGGTCGTGTCCCCATTGTAAGCAAGAGAAAAAGGGGGGATCTCTGCTACAGTCCGCGATATGGAATCGAGAACAAAGAATGGGGGCCACCAAAATAATCCGAATGTTCAGGTCTGAGTGTAGGAGGGTCTTTAGGATAGAAGATAATCCACTGTAAGCAGTAGTTGCCCAAGCAGATGAATAAAAGAGAAATTATGCCACAAATACCACACTCCAAGGTCCTAGTCTTGTGGCCTTAGACAATGTGCAGTAGGAGCAGTGTCCTCAGATGGAATTCACCCGGAAATCCAGCAGCAATACTTCAGTGCTTCAGACCAGGGAGGGGGAAGACAATGGAATTTTCAACACAGTTCGCTTAATATACAACCCGGCTATGAGATCAAATATCCGACGGAAGCAGGGGGATAGGGGAAATATGTAGAAAAAGGAATCAAGTCAAAAGCTTCAAAACTGACAGAGATATTCAATTTACAAGACTGGGGATAGGATACAGCATAAAATGACTATTTCTCCTTCCCTTGTGGACAGATTCCCTTGAGGAATGGTGGAATAAGTCGTCCTAGATGTCCTATCCTTCGGATATAAGGCTGCTGGACAATATTCGATATTTGGAAATTGGAAGGGGGATTGATGTTCCCCTGAGACATGGAGGAAATTCGTATGTAGAACGCCGAGTTCTTCTTTGTTCGCGACGCCCTTGATACCGTTGGATAGGCATTTTCAATACCTTTCTAGGAGCGGTTGTTTCATGCAAATCCGATCAAAACTGAGGGAGAAATTCGCAAAATACACCTTCTAATTATGAATGAGCAGGTGAAATCATTCCAGAAGCTTCAGTTTCGATCCGATAAACACGTAATCAGTATCATTTGATATGTATTGATCACAGCTTTCAGGGCGCTGTATTTCCGAATCGATCCGATACGAATTGGCTTCGAAAGCGAGAAATACTCCTTGGGAGCATGGATTACACAGTAAAAACGTTCTAGAGCATGCAGTTTTAATCAGATTTACTCGTACTTGGTATCGTTGGACAGGTGTGAATCATATCTTTCTGAGCGCTACCTTTTCGAGTCGATCCGATCAAAACTGACGGAGAAATTTGATGAATACTCCTTGAGAGTGCCGCATTTGCCCCTATTTTGATTATGTAATGCATCTGCAAGTAGGAATGGAGGTCCAGGCATGTAATCCATTGTATTACATAATCACCATTTGTTAGAGTCGCCCTTAAGGCAACAAGATTTGTATGAGTGGGTTGAAGGGGAATTCAAGACAATATACAGAAGGGCAAGTTGAATTGCCAGGTCCACCATATCATAGCTTATGGTAGAGCATAGATGAATACAATCTGTGTGGCCTGTTGAAGACCTTGGGAGATTGACTCGTGTACAAGGAGAATGAGCATTCCATTTACTTATTTTCAGGCATATGGAATTCATCCTCATTCATGAGCAGACGAAAGACTTGTTATTCGGATGACATATTGTTACATTTATAATTCATTCATTGGAAAATTCGACCGCAGAAGAGAACTTTATGTGGTAGGGATTTTTCCCTCCAACACCGTCAGGCAGGCTTTTGCCTGGGGAAGGGAAGGGACCTAGAACAAGAGAGGATAATACATTAGTAAAAAGAAAAAGGAAAACAGAGTGGTGCCAAAAGAGCAGCACAAGCTGCTCTTTTGGCACTGGTGGGATTAGATGTACTTGATACTACCACACACCCGCTTCGGCGGGTGTGTGGCACTGTGTTTGATTCATATAGATTGTGGGGAGTCAGAGGTTGGGGTCTTGAGTGGCTGCACGTGCACCCGTACTTCAGCCTTGTTGGGTTTGGTGGAGGGAGAAAGAACCTAGAATAATAATATGTTAGTAAAAAAAATACCATGAACAACACCAAAAGAGCAGCTAATGCTGCTCTTTTGGCTATATTCTATGGACTTACACTCGACGTATTCAATGATAAAACACAATATCACACTAATGTTGCCAAACACATCCTCCTAATAGGGGGTCGGTCCACCTCATATAAGAAAAAATCAGTCATACTGGATAGAAAGGCTGCGGTTGCTTATACTTGAGATGATGGCGAGTCTAGCGATAGGGGCTGAACAGCAACATCCCCATGTCTTCTCTACCCGAGCCTATGCTAGTGCATTCCTGCCAAATGGTCAATCGAGGTATAATCACTCAGTATAGAGGATCAGTCCCATAAAGAACACATGTATAATTCTATATCTTTTTTACTTCCAATATACCCACACCGTCTTAAGTTCATTGAAAGCGATACATAACAAAAGAATATAAAAATATGATATTACATGGCAATGCCAAAAGACTACAGCTGGGTGTCTGGCTCTCTGTTTAATCGTCCGTCATCTTATAAAATACTCCCCAATCAAACCATTAGTACTAGTTTAAAAGTCGTATAAAAAAAATAGCCTAAACACACCATCCCGAACAAATCATGATTGGGTTCACTCCTTCTCTAGCTTTTGATCGTTCGTATGTGAGCTGATATGTTACTCTGTCCTTACCTGCTGAAATTCATTAATTAGGTTGCGACAGTCACTCTGGGGTCTTCTGGACAGAGAACACTTAGTGCGCTCACCTTTATGGCATATAATACCTATCGTTGTGATGTAGTCATGATTTTGCTATTCTTCGGGGTGTTCACAACACTGGAGAGAAATGACCTGACTATAGTTAATCATAACAATCAGTAAAAAACAACATAATAAATAAATCATAAGCGTATAGTCTCAAAAATTAAGAGACACGCCGGTGCGTTCATTGTCAGGTTCAATATACACCCCGGTATTATAATAATATGATAACCTGAGATTCCACCAGACTAGCCACATCACACCGCCCGCAAGCAGACGTGCCTTGCAGCGAGCTACTACCCTACTTTATACGAATATTCATTTACTATACGTATACAGGGTCGCTTACCGGACACCCTCCTCGGAAAACAATAAAACAAC